>ML809694.1:254159-265937 GCA_009831015.1 Picea engelmannii | reverse complement strand
CATTGTCTTCCTTCTTTGATGGACTTACCTCATGCTTCTTTGAGGTGCTTGCTTCAACATGTTTATCTTCTCCTTTGTATCCAAGACCTGATTTATCACATGATGGTCTTTGACATTCCAAGATTTCATCCAAGATTCGTGAGCTATTCAAGAATTTGTTTGAATTTTCTACCTTCTTTCTAAGGTCAACAATTTCAGCTTCTAATTTGCAACATGAGTCTTCCTTTTCATTCATTTATTTGAGAGGATTCAACCCCCCCTCCAAAATAACCTAGTTTCTCATGAGGAAGGAGAGGAGATAGATGAGCTCGACCCTAAAATTCACTGTATTGAAGACACTTCCCCTTTTCCCCATTTGACTCAATATGCATATGAAGAATCCCTTATGAACATTCAAATCAATGAGTTGGGTAAAGGGGAAAAGGACAACAACACTCCTAACATATACCATCTCAGGTCAAAGAAGAAAGAAGGGAATTTTTATAGCCATGATCAGCCCCTCATAGCGGAAAGGCCTGCTAAACCTGCAACAATCACTACTAAAGAAAAGAAAACTCAGAATACTTCACCATCAACCAAAGAACCTGTCTCTGAGGTAAGGGAAGCTCCTAATCCTCTTTCCTCCTTTAGTTTTGAGCACGAAATTCAAAATATTAGAATTCTCGTGCCCCTCTTAGAACTAGTTAAAAATGAAGATTTCAAAAGGTCCCTCTCCAAACTGCTACAATCTGATTCCCCCTAGCCCTCCACAGACTCAGTAAATCTTCAAGATGAAAAGCCAGCAATGGTCCTAGGTCCCATGGTAGAAGACAGAGATGACTCATCCCCTCCCTTCTACACATCCCTGAACATACATGATAAGGTGCTACATAATTGCCTCATGGATTCAGGGGCTTCCCACAACCTTATGCCCAAAATAGTCATGGAAGAATTGGGACTGGAAGTGACAAAGTCTTATCACGATTTGTACTATTTTGATTCAAGGAGGGTGCAATGCCTTGGATTCATCAAAGACTTGGTGGTCTCCTTATTTCAGCTTCCAATGAAGAGTGTGATCATGGACATTGTAGTAGCTAATGTTCCCCCCAAGTTCAACATGCTGTTGTCAAGATCTTGGATTAAAAAACTTGGAGGAAAATTACAGATGGATCTCACATATGCCACCATTCCAGTCTTTGGAGGGGAACACAGGAGGTTGTACAAAGAAGCTCAACTGGTGTACATTGTTAGTGATGAAGCAGACCCCACCAATCATCCTATCTTTGCACTTGACACTGATTTGGGGTCTAGTTTATTGCAGCTCACTAATACTCCTGAATCCCCTTTTCAAATCAGAAAGTATGCCATTTTTAATCACGAGATACCTCCTCCAACCAGCTCTGTTTGGAAGATGTTCTTCGACGGAGCTTCTTCTAGCGAAGGTGTTGGCGCTGGAGCAGTTTTTGTGTCGCCTTGTCAGGAAACCATATCCCTGTCATACAAGCTAGAATTTGAAGCTACCAATAATGTAGCAGAATATGAAGCTCTTGTTCTGGGTTTAAGGGCTGTAAAAGAAATGGGAATTGAGGGGGTAGCAGTGTTCAGAGATGCTGAGTTGATAATCCACCAAGTCAGAAATGCTTATTGGGCTAAGCATCCTCGGCTCAGGAGTTACAAAGATGCGTTGTGGGACCTGATTGTTAATTTCTTCTCATCTTTCAACATTTCTTTTATTCCAAGAGAGGAAAATACTTTGGCTGATTCCTTAGTTGTCTCAGCTAGTCTGTTCAGGATCCCTCTACCGCCTAAGATCAAATATGATTTTGAGATAAGATACAGGCCATCTGTATGGGACAATATCAAGCATTGGAAGGTATTCGAAGACGATATTGAAATCAAAAAATTTCTTCAGTTTGTCGATGAATTTTCTGCATTGCACATTGATCAGGATCCTGATCTTGAAAGTCATCCTCACCCTGATGTATTTTTAAATAAAATTGCTAATAACCATATTATTCATCTGCCTAGCAATCACATTCCGAAGGGACTGGTCCCTCTAGAAAGACTGTTCGATGGGCATGATGTGGCGGTAAAGGGTAGGGTTTCAAATGAAGATGTTGATACAGCAGAGTGCAACATCGACATGTAGGAGGAGCCTAAGTATGTCAAGTTGTCAAACAGTTTGACCAAAGAGCAGATGGCCGAATATACCGAGTTATTAAGAGAATTTTTTGATGTGTTTGCATGGACCTATGAAGACCTCAAGACATATGACACATCTGTCATTGAACACAAGATCCCATTGATGGAAGAGGCTAAGCCATTTAGGCAGAAGCTAAGACAGATAAATCCCATGTTGTTTCCTGTCATGGAGAGAGAAGTGAAGAAGTTTTTAGATGCCCAAATCATTGTCCCCTTGAGATATTCTGAGTGGGTGGCTAATTTGGTCCCGGTAAGGAAGAAAAGTGGAGAAATCAGGCTCTGTGTTGATTTCAGGAACCTGAACAGGAGCTCAAAGAAAGACAACTATCCCTTGCCCAACATGGAACACATATTGCAGAGGGTGACTGGTGCATCTAGGATATCCATGATTGATGGTTTCTATGGCTATAATTAGATATTAGTCATGCCTGAGGACAGAGAAAAAACAACCTTCACCATTCCTTGGGGCACATTCATGTATGCCAAAATGCCTTTTGGATTATTGAATGCAGGAGCAACATTTCAACAAGCCATGGACATAGCCTTCATCGGGGAGAAAGATCATTTTATGGTGATCTATCTAGATGACATCAAAGTCTTCTCCGGGTCTGATAAAGAACACTGCTGTCACTTGAGGAAATTTTTCTTGAAATGCTAGAGGTTTGGCCTTTCCTTAAATCCCAATAAATCTTTGTTTGCTATGAAGGAGGGGAAGTTGTTAGGCCATATAGTATCAACAGAGGGAGTGAGAATTGATCCCAGCAGGGTAGAGGCAATTTCGACCTTGTCACTTCCCATGTCTAGAAAGGAAGTCCAAGCTTTTTTAGGGAAGATTAACTTTTTGAGGAGGTTTGTCTCAAATTTTGCTAAGTTGGTGAAACACATCACAACCATGCTCAGAAAGGGAAACGAAGTAAAATGGATCGCTGAACCCAGGGAATCTTTTGTCCAAATAAAAAAGGCATTGACTGAGGCACCTGTGTTGATCAGTCCTGATTATTCCAAGGATTTGCTAGTTTTTTCTTTTGCTTCTTTTGATACAGTAGCAACAGTCTTATTGCAGAAAAATGAGGTAGGGCGAGAGAAACCCATTTCCTTCTTTAGTAAGGCATTAAGAGATGCAGAAATAAGGTATGAGATCATGGAGAAACAAGCCTATTCCTTGGTGAAATCTCTCAAAGCTTTTAGAGTCTATGTCTTGCACTCAAGAGTGACTACATACGTTCCTTCAGCCTCTGTGAAAGACATCCTTATACAACCTGGCATAGATGGGAGAAGAGGTAAATGGATTGCCAAGATCCTAGAGTTTGACCTGGAGATAAAGCCCACTAAGTTGGTTAAAGGGCAGGGTTTAGCCAAGCTACTGGCTAAATCCAATTGCAAGGCCTTGGGGGTTAGCTTCATCAATGCTTGCTCAGAAAATTAGCAGGATGAGTTGTCCAGCAAAAGCTCTCAGGGTGGCTTATCACTAGCAGAATGCACCTGGTACAGAGACATTTTGTACTTTCTGCAAGAGTTGAAGCCTCCTGATGGAATGGGAAAAAGAAAGGCAAGAGATTTAAAGCTCAAGGCGTTTAGATATTTCCTTATTGACCAAGTCTTGTACTGGAGAGACCCTCTACGGGTGTTTCTGAGGTGTCTGAACCCACAGGAAGCCCAAAAAGTTATGTTTGATCTCCATAGAGGCCTTTGTGGAGGGCATCATTTCTAGAAGACCACAACTCACAAAATTCTCAGGGATGGGTACTACTGGCCCACCTTATTCACTGATGTCTACAGAGAAGTCAGAGCTTGCATCAAATGCCAAAGGTTCTCAGGAAAGCAACAACTCAAATCTCTTCCACTAAAGCCTGTAGTAGCTTCGGCACCCTTTCAACAGTGGGGGTTGGACTTCATTGGGGAAATTCATCCTCCTTCAAGTGGCCAACACAAATGGATCCTGACTGCAACAGACTATTTCACCAAGTGGATAGAGGCTGCCCCCACCAGGAGTGCTTCACACAAGGTAATTATCAGCTTCCTGGAGGATATCATAGCCAGATTTGGTTGTCCCAGCAGAATTGCCACTGATAATGCTGCTTATTTCAAGTCTGAGCCTCTGGTTAAGTTCTGTGAGCAGTTCGAGGTCTCACTAATTCACTCCACTCCCTATTATCCTCAAGGAAATGGTCTGGCATAATCTTCCAATAAAAGTCTAATCAAACTCATTAAAAGATTATTGGAAGACAATAAGAGGGCCTGGGATTCAAAGCTCAAATTCGCTCTATGGGATGATCGAGTGACAACAAAGAAGTCCCTGGGCACCTCACCTTTTCAACTTATTTATGGGATGGAGGCTGTTTTTCCCACTCAGCTTACTTTACCTGTAGCGAAATTCTTTCAAGATCATGAAGGAGAGCCAGACCATATGGTCAGAAGAATTCATCAAGTGGTGGAAGTGCAACAGATCAGGGAGCAGGTAATGGACATAGCTCATAGTCATCAATAGAAGATCAAGCAGGCCTTTGACAAGAAGGTCAGGAAGGAGGAATTCAAGATGGGCGATTTGGTGCTTAAGTGGGATGCACCCAGGCAGGATAGGGGAAAACACAACAAGTTTGATGCCCTCTGGATCGGGCCCTTTAAAATCTCTTAAGTATTCTTAAATAACATGTATAGGTTGCAATATTTGGAGGGTGAAGAAGTTTTTAATGGCCCAATAAATGGGCATTTCCTGAAGAAATTTTTTGTTTGAGCCTTAGACGGCTCCTCTGTTTTTGTAAATATTATTTTTCTGTTTATTTTCGGCTTAATAAATGACTCCATATCCAAACAACGAGGCACTGAAACTGCAAGGAGTTTTTAGAGCATCGCAGGGACAAATCTATCCCCCATGGAGCCTAATGTTAGCACCAATTCTTGCAAGGGGGGTGTTTCTCTCCGATTTCAGGCCCTTGGCGTAAAATGCGAAGAAATGGGTTTTAAAAAAACCATCAAATGCATTTTATTCAAAGTCCGCACTCATGAGCGTCAAGCACAACACACATAAGAAGTCCATTTCGGGATTAAAATCAAGCGAGCGAGCATTTTTGTTTTCAACGGCGAGGATCCATCGATGGAGCAGATCAATGGTCATTGGGTAAGCCAGAGCCATGGAGTTGCACGAGGTTTAGCACATGGGCTCATCCCTTAGGGCCAAAGTCACGAAATGATCATGGTCGTCCGATCCAGTCGGGACATGTGGCGCTTGATTAAGTTCGGTTGCCATCTCGGCTATCGCGACCTTGAAATACAAGGGTCGACTCCCTTCCATCCATGATACGTGAGATGCGAAGGCACCTTTGGGTGCGGGCCCATGGTCATAGCACAGGGTCGTATGGAAAGGTGGTTGGAGGAAGAGGAGCGAGAACTCCTGGTAGGGAATCCCCGAAAGGATTGGGACCGTTAGTCTTGGAGGACACGTGGCGCTTGATTAAGTCTGGTCACGATCTTGTCTATCGCGACTTTGAAATACAAGGGTCGACTCCCTTCCATCCACGATACACGAGATGCGAAGGGACCTTTGGGTGCGAACCCACGGTCATAGCACATGGTCATATGGAAAGGCGGTTGGAGGAAGAGGAGCGAGAAATCTTGGTAGGAGAATACCTAAAAGGATCAGGACCGTTATTCTTAGAGGACACATGGCGCCTAATTAAGTCTGGTCACCATCTCGGCTATCGCGACTTTGTAATACAATGGTCAACTCCTTTCCATCCACGATATGCGATATGTGAAGGTGCCTTTGGGTGCGGGTCCACGGTCATAGCACAGGGTAGTATGGAAAGGGGACAAAGCAGATTAGGGGCACAGAGCCAATGTGTTCAAGGGAAAACGGATCATGTCCGTTGATTTTGAAGTCAGATCCAACCGCCGATATGGAAGGTCGTTTCATAGTTTTAGTCACCAAGGTTCCTAGACGCTAGAATGGTGGAATCTCCCGAAAGGAGAAGTGTCGAAGAGCCTCTGGAGCAAGGTGCTAGGTCATGGCCATGGGTTACATTGAGGGCAGAGCCAAAATAAAAAGGAGGTTATCCTCTAAGCCCTGGGAAGCAAGCATGTGGTCATTCCTTGTGCTCGAAGTCTCGGCCTCCCGCTGTGGAGGAAGGAAATTAATGAAAATTGAGCAGGTAGTTGAAACCTCAGCTCAAGCCATGAATGTAAGGCATGGAGGTTCTGGCAGGTAGTCTGCCCAAGATCGTCCTATGTGTAGGTTTTCCTAAAAGAGCCATGCTGATCTGATGTCCTCGTCTGACCAGAGGAGCTTGCACATGCTAAATTGGAATTTAATGTCTTAGCTACCCTCCTGCTGCCAAGTTGGCGAATTTCTCTGAGTATATATACTCAAATTTTTTTATTTTTGTATTAATGGATGGTAGAGAAGAGATCCCGACTGTAATGTTTTAATGAAGCACTGGTTTTCCTGGCTCTGTATCCGCATATGAAATTTTCTTGTTCAATGTAAGGCAACTCTCTTTTTCATCTGGTTTCGATCTCATACTAAAAGGGTTCATGATTGATTGATTCACATGAATCATCGTGACTGTGTTATGATAAAGGATTTATTATAGCGTTGTTATGTTCTTTTAGTGTTTCTGCTTTTGAATATAAGAGGTTCTTGTGTTCAAAGTTTTCTTCTACAGGCTGTTGGAAGCTCGATGCCTACAACAGGCCTTCACATTTCCTCACAGAAGTCTTCCTCCTACTCACCCTTATTACAACTTATTGTCTGAGGTTAAACCAAGACCTCATCTACTTGTGCATGTCTGGCCTAGTTTCTGAGTTAGAACGATATTGTTCTGAGTTTACTTCCATTCATCACCCTTTATCAACAAATAGTGACACAAACTGATGGGCATCAGGCTTACTCCTGCTGCAATCCAGGAGTGACTTCTGACGCCAACAAATAGCTTGAGTCCAAAACATGTCATTCAATCTGGACTCATTTAACATTGTTCTTTCCATTTCCATAACAGTTCTGTTTTTTCTTTCAACAACACCATTTTGCTGAGGTGTTTCCATAACAGAGAAATGTCTTTTAATTCCATTTTCATCACAGTAATTTTTAAATTCTTTTGACACAAACTCTCCTCCATTGTCTAACCTTAAGCACTTAATCTTCATATCAATTTCATTTTCAGTCAATTCTTTGAAAACTTGAAAGCAACTAAATGTTTCAGACTTCTTTTTCAATAAAAACAACCAAGTCATTCGAATAAAATCATCCACAAATAACATAAAGTATCTTTCACCATGTAGACCTGTTGTCCTCATAGGTCCACATACATCAGCATGTATTATTTCCAAATGTTTTGTTGTAGAATATTCCTTTGTTTTAAACTTGACTCTAGTTTGTTTACCATGTTAACATTGTTTACAAATAGAGTTGGAAAGATTCTTTATGAAAGGTAAGTTCCTTATTGCCTCTTTTTTATTTAAATGAATTAGATTTTCAAAGTTAATATGCCCAATTCTTTTATGCCATAACCAACTTTCATTCTCATGTCCAAGATACCAATTTTCATCCTTCTCATCTAAAATGTTTATGTTATTTGATGTCCTTGTAGCTGTTCCAACTAACTGATTTGTTTTAACATCCCTGATTTGACATTGTTTAGAATCAAATATCATAAGATGCCCTTTATCACATGTTTGACTTACACTCAACAAGTTATGTTCCATATTTTCAACCAGTAAAATATTTTCAGCCATTATGTCTTTGTTCAAACAAATAGTTCCTCTTCCAACTATTCGAGCTGATTGTTCATTACCAAATGTGACTGAACCTTCTTTTCTTTCATCTAAAGAATCAAAGATTTGTTTTCTGCCTGTCATATGTTTTGAGCATCCACTGTCCACACACCACTTAACTTTATGATCAGCTTGTAAAGAAAGTTTGCACTCTTCAATTTCTAAATGATCATTCTTCCTTTTCCAATAACTAGTTTTTTGATTTGTGTATTGGTTTATAACAAATTTTTGAAAATTCATTGGACAGTTTCTTGAAATATGTCGAAAGTTATTACACCTATAGCATTCAAATTCAAATTTCAGAGCATAAAATCTGTTATGTGAGTTGTTCACATTGTTATGAATAGATTTATCATGTCTTCTTTCATATTCAAATCTAGATATGCCATGAATGTTATGTGCATTTATGTTTCTTGAAAAAACATTACAGAAAGTTGCTTTGTGTCCATACTTATAACAAAATAAACAATAACCTTCAAACCTGTTTTAATGACTTCCATAATTTTTTCTATGCACTGTTGAAGCCTGATTATCTTCTTGCTTTTCTGATCCCTTTTGCTTGTATGTGGTTTTCCCATTTGTATGTTTTGTACCTTCTTTTTCAAGACTTGAACTACAACTTGAATTAGTAACTTCAGACTTATACCCAATTCCAGTCTTATCATAAGTTGATCTTTGATTACAGATAATTTGATCCAACACTTGAGAACTATGATTCATGTTATTTTCTTGTACTTTCTTTCTTAATAAAACTACTTCAAATTTTGAACCTTCATTTTCCTTTTCCTTTTCTATAAGTATATTATTTGGAGTTTCTTCAGTCACTCTAGCCTCTTCTATTTTGAGTTTTAAGTCAACTAACATGATCTCAGTGTTTTCAATTAAAATGTTTGACTTCTGTAGTTCTTGATCTAAATTCTCAATTTCTCTTTTGAATTGTTTTCATTCTCTTCTTACTTTCTTTAGTTCATACAAAGCACTTACAAG
Organism: Picea engelmannii; assembly: GCA_009831015.1. NCBI lineage: Eukaryota > Viridiplantae > Streptophyta > Pinopsida > Pinales > Pinaceae > Picea > Picea engelmannii. Next base: position 257,000 of record ML809694.1, on the reverse strand, counting down.
TTCAACTTCTAGGTCAACTTCACCTTCTTATTCTTCAATAAATTCATCATTCTGATTTTCCATATCCATAAAAAGTCTTATATCTGAACTTTCATCACTTTCATCTATATTTGAGGACTCACTATTATTTTTGATGAATAGACTTTTCTTTTTATAAGAATTTCTTTGAAATGGCTTCTTATACATTTTCTCATATTCTTTGGTTTTGATGTTACTTTCTTCTCCTCCATCTGAATGTTTATTGAAAGGACACTTAGAAGCAAAAGCTCTATTCTACCACAATTAAATCACTTGAGAGGAAGTTTACCTTTGTACTTGCCAGTACCTCTTTTTAGATTTTTGACAAAGTTAGCTTCTTCCATGTCTTCTTCTGAATCCTCATGATTACTGGTTTCTGTTTCAACCTTTTTCTTCTTTGCTGCCTTGAAAGATGCTTCCTTATTGGAATAATTCTCATTAGATGTCCTCATCTCATATGCTGTTAGTATTCCTTGCAACTCATCCATTAGTAAAGTAGAAATATCAGTTCTTTCTTCTAAAGCAAATATTTTGGGATCAAATCTTGCAGGTAAAGATCTAAGAACTTTTTGCACAATAATACCATTTCCAACTGTTTCTCGTAAACCTCTCATAGTATTGACTACTTCATCAATACATAAAAAATAGGTAGCTATATCTTCAGATTATTCCATCTTTAAACTTTCAAATTGAATTCTATATGATTGTAATTTAGCATTCTTAACCTTAGTATCTCCTTCATATACCTTCTTCAGTTTGTCCCATAACTCTTTTGCTGACTCACAATGCATTACCTTAACAAATTCTGAACCTGCCAATCCTCCAAGTATTGCATACATAGCTTTGGAATTACTCTCATAAAGTTTCTTCCCTGCAACATCTATTGGAACTGTTGCTAGAACCTTATATTCATTCAACACAGCTTACCAAACATCTACTCCTTGAGACTGTAAAAACAACTTCATCTTGATACTCCAAAAAGCATAATTATGTCCATCAAATAGAGGTAATCCATGTTTAGTAAAATCAGATTTCTTATCCATTATTGAGGATCAAACTTCCAGTGATTAAACTGAATCTTGAAGTAACCTGCTCTGATACCTATTGTTGAACATGATAGCCTAACTGAGAGGGGGGGGTGTGAATCAGTTAGATAAAATTTCTTTCTTTTAAAAAAAAAAGGATTACTCAATGAACACAGATTATGCCTTTTACTATATGTCTTGCTACAAATCATTCAGATCAATTAACATGCACTCACATAAATAGACAATGACACAGATATTTTCATGAGGAAACCCAAAAGGGAAAAACCTCTTCTTCTTATGAATGAAAGGAAAGCTCCAACTTTTCTTTACATTCTTATTTTATTTGAGCTACAACCCAGATGAGGCTGCTACCTCTGTTTCTTCAGCACCTACTAAATGGAAGCCACAACACCCAGATGTACAAGCACCAAATTGTACAGGAGACTTTTACAGTCTCCCCTTGCTCCTCCCTACCACCCTGGAATCCTTCTCTGTCACTAAGAACCTACAAACCAACTCTTTATCTTCTCTGTTAAAGATTAAGCATTCAAATCCTCTATGTTTATATATTCATACTAGAATCCATTCTTGACCAAACCACTTAGATTTATCAATCTGTGCATATGTCTTCTCTCCTTAATATTTTCTCTATCTTCATCATTTCTTCTCACTGTCCATGTATAATTTTATTTCAATTCATCTTAATTTACATAAATGAATTTTAATTTTATCCTCTATGTTTTTTTTTCCAGAGCTTCAGATCTACCATAATTACCCCTCGTATCACCCACAATTTCACTCGCATTTCCCTTTTCAATTAGAGTGTACACTTGAACCCTCAGGCTTCAAAGATTCAATTACAATAACTGAATAACTACCTTACAGTGATCATCATTGACCAAGGCATCAAGAAGAATAGTATCCACACGATCAGTTTAAATATTTAATCAACACCGTTTGATGAACATGTGTTTGTTTTGACTTTTCAGCATAGAATAACCCTCGAGCGCTTCGGAAAGACACTTGTGCTAAACCATATTCCCATTGACTGTGACCATAGGCTAATCGAAATGCGTTTCACATTTTGCATTTCGACAATCCTGTGTCAAAGTGTTTCGACACTCCAAGTCGCGATTCCTGATATCCGCTTTTCTCCGATCGACAGACCACGACCTTTCGTGATCAGACGGTCTTGATCTCATCGAGACTTTGCATTTCGTGATTTTGCGTATCACGATATCGGAGGTTGGATCACCTCCTTTCTTTCTGAATTCCCGACTACTTCCTTTCTGAATTCTCAAGTTCCGACTCCTTCCTTTCTGAATTCTTGACTCCTTCCTTTCTGAATTCCCAAGTTCCAAAGGTTCCTTTCTGCTAAGCACCGTGTATCTAGTTCTCTCAGTCGCAGAATATTAGAGGTGGGAAAAAAAAAGAAAAGAGGGTGAAAAGGGTGAAAAGGGTGAAAAGGGTGAAAAGGGTGATGTTAGATGTTATTTCCCTTACAAAAGATGTTGCACTACACGTCCTGTAAGAATTTTAATAGCAACAACTAAAAAACTGTTGAACAAGATAGCCTAACTGAGAGGGGGGGGGGGTGAATCAGTTAGATAAAATTTCTTTCTTTAAAAAAAAAAAGATTAATCAATGAACATAGATTATGCCTTTTACTATATGTCTTGCTACAAATCATTCAGATCAATTAATATGCACTCACATAAATAGACAATGACACAGAGATTTTCATGAGGAAACCCAAAAGGGAAAAACCTCTTCTTCTTATGAATGAAAGGCAAGC
>ML809694.1:229484-242370 GCA_009831015.1 Picea engelmannii | reverse complement strand
TCTCATTAAATGGAGGAAACTACCGGCTGAAGATTCCACTTGGGAAGATGAGTCTTTTATACATAAGCATCTAGAGTTACTCAAGCGTTGCAGACAACACTTGTCTCAAGGGGAGGGGCATGTTAAGCCCTAATATTGGCTCACTACCCCTTAATTGGGGCATATTACATTAGTAATGCTATTTTATTTATGTAAGCTTTATTCCATTAGTTGTAATTATACCTCCTAGTCTCTTATATATACCAAGGAGACATTTTCATTTGGAATCATCTTGTACTTGAACATTTAATTGGGGTGAAATGAGGTTGCCCCCTCGAAGAGGCTTATTATCTGAAATTCTCTCTTTTTCAAAGCGTTGAGTACTTTTTCTGAGGTTTTTCTATGCTATATTGATATTTGGTTCTTAACACCTCACTTCATCATAATTTAATCAAGATGTTCCATTTGTTGTTGAAGATTCTAAATTTAGTTTGTAGGAAACTTGATCAATTGTAAGCGAGTCAATTGGTTTGACCGACTTGCATTGCAAGTTCATGAAAATAACATTTTGAATCCTCCATAGATATGAGTTACCCTTCTAGGGTCTACTTTAAATTATACACAATTGAGAGTTCCATCCCTCCTTAATGCTAGTTTTTTTTCCATCTTGATAGTGAATAATTAATGCTTGTGAAGCACGATCTCTTATGCAAATATAGAAGAATTAATGTTCTTTGTGATCTTATTTTTTTTAGATAAGACAACGATAATTAATGAATGTGCCTTCCTTTTCAATAAAAGCTTGCACATGATAAGAGGTTTTTTTCCTGAGGGACTATGTTGTAGAAAAAGGGAATTCCTTTTTTGGTGTTGTGAAGGATGGGAGGGAAGAGTTCTTGCTGGTGAAAGGTTCATTTTGAACTCTAGAGGAGATTCCATTGTGAGAAATTGAGGTAGATGTCTAGTATAGTTATTTTATAAGCACTGTGGGATGGGCTATGTGTGTGAACTAGAAACAATAGCTAGATGTTTTCCCTTGTGGTCTCACAACCTTGGCTTGGTGGTGGAATCTACAATTAATGCCTATGGCTAGGCCAACAATCGCTTGTTTGTAGCCATTTGGAGGTTAAATTTCCAAAAAAGATTATTTAATATTAATACATGTTTCTTTTTATGTTATGTAATCCACTGGTGGTAAAATGAATGCAATTGGAATTTAGATACATGTGAAATTTTTGCATGTGACATGGGTTGGGTCAAAAAATAGTGATTTTTCTTATTATCAATGTTTTTTGGGCTAAGAAGCCATATACAAGGCCCTAAACTATAAGACATGCTTTATAGAAAGGACGTTTTTTTCTCGAGGGTGCAAGAATACAATCCAAATTTTCAAGAGTAGGTGTAAAAATGATGGCCTTTATGTCCCAAGCCCTAGTTTAAGGCTATAAAACATTGAGTGTTCCCTTAATCCATATATTTAGGGCGTAATTGTGGATCTACATGGCATATTTTTGGAGTTACAAGGATTGATTGTATCTTTAGGGCCTAATGGGTATCCATATGTACTAATTAAGGATATTTGTGGCCTAATTATGGATCTACAACACATGATTAGGTATATATAAAGAATATTTAGGGAATTAAAGGGCCTTGTTTGTTTTCCTCCTAGTTTTCTTTGGGATTCTTTCTTCTTCTACTTCATCCTCCTCTTATTGTTGGTGTCCTTTATGAGGGTCCTTTTATTCCTTGTAGGCTTGATCTCCAACTCTCTTGATAACTTAAGAAATATCCATTGTGGTTAGACATAAGAAAATGTAAATATGGTGAGAAAATAGTGAGGAATGTATGAGTGAAAGAAAGGTTTCCTAAACTCTTTAACGAAATCCTAGAAGCTTAAGTTTACTCTTTTTGTCATTTTTTTAAATGCATCCCCATGGCCTCTTTTTACAAGCGAATAATAGAATCTCAACCTTGAAGTAGTTTCCATGTGAAATCCCTTCATGTATTAATGAGATTTCATAAACTTAGTGTGCATTATGCAAGACTAATTCATTGGAATTTATGAAGACCGAGGTCTAAACAAGTCCACACATACCCACTGCATTTCCTAAATAACTATGACTAGTGTGAATGAGAAAATCAACCCCAAGTGTTGTAGCTGAGTAATCATCAACACAACATGCTCCATGCTTGACTCCACCAATGTTTCCAAGTCAAAGCTAAGTTTCTTCAAAGGCTTCTACATAATGGTCCTTTATGCCAAGATGATAATTTTTTTTTATCAAGATTTTCCAATTCCTATGTAACTAATTTGCAAGGAATACTTGCCGCCTTCAAGATCCGACAATAGGACAATTCCGTAAAACAATTTGCAGTTTGATGATTAAATACTCAACTTTGGAGGTTTGTTTTGATTGTTGGGTGCACAACATTTGAATACAAATCCCCTTTGACACCTAAGAGATATCCTCTAACATCTGTACATTGATATTGACACTTGCATGCTGAGGTTTGATCGCTTTATTTGTGTTTAATCTATAGCACCTTTTTATTTCCCTATGTGCATTTATCCCACATTTCTGGTGCAAACTAGATTCATGGTGTTTATATGCACGAGCCTTTCATTTAATTTTCAACACATTGAGAAAATAATGCCCCTTGTGGGCTCCTCCCTTGTGACTTGCGCTTGAATTGAGCACTGTATTTAGTGTTGAGTTGTGTGTTGTGTTAGGTGACTGGCTCGACATTTGGCTTGAATGCTTGACTTGGAGATTGGGCCTTCATGACCAATAATTTTATAAAACATAATTAAGCTCTATTAAAGTCCCAAGATCATAATAATCCTATAAAATCAAACCCTACCCCCCCCTTTTTTATTATTTTCCAAATTCATAAATACTTTTCCCAAATGAACTTGAAGGTTTTAACCTTGAAAAAAAATGCACTTAATCCCAAATATAACACCATCACCTTGCAAAATCTAACTTGGCCAAAATTGTAATTTTTGTACAAAACTTTTCATGTTCTAACACATATAGTCTAAATATATAATTTTTTTCTCACCCAAATGTCATGAAAACAAAATATTGTTGAGAGTGAGAAAAACATCCGAGTAGAAAGGATTGTCTAAAAACTAGTAATGGATAACACTTGAAAAACAATTAAAAACCACAATGTGGGGTGTTAATGGGGCAAGCATACCCATGCTCATGAAGACGTCTAAAAAAAGTTCAATATAGGATCATGGGACACATAGGATCAATATAGGATAATAGGATCAACAAAGTTCAATGGTATTCAAGTAGAGCTAGGACACATGAACCATCAATGTGTATGAATTTCAATCGTGTGATGATGAGTTCGCATGGAGCATGTGAGAAACTACCAAGTAAAGGATAAATGGTGACTCTCCTTGCCTAGTTCAAGGTTACTTCCCAATGATATAAATGGGTATGACATACATAAGACCTCTAAACCAATCCCTTAGAATAAATTTGTTGAAGTCCATAAGTAGAGGTGCATTAGAGACATGAAATGATAGACCCTATAGAAACTAACATGAGGTGCAACCTATCATTAATCAAATGTATCTAACTAAGAGGGACAATAATGGATGATGAGGTGATCACTTAGAAACAGACTCAAATATTTCCTTGGGAAAATCATAACAAACAAGGATGACTTGGGTAGTGACTATGAAACACCAAGAGATATGGTAAACAATAATAAATGGACTTTTGATTATAACTTGTAGTGTAAATCGGATTGAAGACCATAAAATTCAAATCGAGATTACAATGGTCAAAGATAGGTGCAAGAAAATAATGGATGGATATGGATTCATTACAAGAAAAGAGATAGGTGCCATGAACAAGTGAAACCAAGTGGTTTGATCCTAGATGAGTGGAATGAATGATGGTAAATGGAAGATGTGACCATGGGTGGGGCACTAATGGAAATATCCTTGGAGGAATATTGAATGGAGGTATAACATATAGGATCATGGGACACATAGGATCAACAAATTTCAATGGTATTCAAGTAGAAATAGGACACATGAACCATCAATGTGTATGAATTTCAATTGTGTGATGATGAGTTGGCATTGATCATGTGAGAAAATAATAATTCAAGGAGAAATGATGACTCTCCTTTCCTAGTTCAAGGTTACCTGTCAATGATATAAATGGGTATGACATACATAAGACCTCTAAACCAATACCTTAGAATAAATGTGTTGAAGTATGTAGGTAGAGGTCCACTAGAGACAATAAATGATAGACCCTATAGAAAATAACATGAGGTACAACATATCATGAATCAAATGTAGCTAACTAAGAGGGAAAATAATGGATGATGAGGAGATCACTGAGAAAGGGATTCAAGGATTTCCTTGGGAAAGTTATAACAAATAAGGATGACTTGGGTAGTGACTATGAAACACCAAGAGGTATGGTCAACTATAAGCAATGGAATTTTGATTACAGATTTGAGTGTAAATAGGATTGAATACTATAAAAGACAAATCAGGATTACAAAGGTCGAAGATAGGTGCAAGAAAATAATGGATGAATATGGATACATTGCAAGAAAAGAGATAGGTTCCATGAACAAGTGCAATCAAGTGGTTTTATCCTAGGTGAGTGGAATGAATGATGATAAATGGAAGTTGTGACCGTGGGTGGGGAACTAATGGGAATATCCTTGGAGGAATATTGAATGGAGGTATAACATAAAAATGATCTTAAAAAATTATGCACACCTATGAAGAAAAATTATGCATAGATGGCACAAGAAATAAACTGTTATATGTGTAGTACTGATCGTGGTTTTACCCTTTTATTTTGATTGGTAAATGAGCCTATTCACTAGAGGGAGAGATATTTTAAGGATATATAGAATGATGTGGTTGGGAAACCAAAAGTGGGGAGGAATCTTGCATGGTATGGGTTATTGAAGCTAGTTCAAAACACTTTTATGTGTGTTAATGAGGTGTTATTAAGGAGGATCACTAGGTTTTGGGATCTTGATGAGGAGTGTTTTTAGATTTAGGGAAAATGTATAGAGTTGGCACTACTGGAAATTTATTTCATGATTGGTTTTCCCTTTTGTGAAGAAGTGGGAGATAATTGACCTCAACTAGGAGGGGGTAGGACCTTGGAGGATTTGATCAAGGCTCACTGTGAGTGAGGGATGAATAAGTTTGATGGTGCCATTCCTATTGGTGTGATATAGTATAAGTAGATGTGAGATATAGTGACCATGGTAGTGAAAATATTGGGATCTTATGGCCCACATGTTGTCTTGGGTGGCCATATGTTGATGGGGAGAGATTTCTAGAGGGAACACATTTTGTATGGGCCCAAATGTTACTAATTATTCTAAGGAGGAAGTTGGCAATTTGTTGATGACAAAGTGGGGTTAAACTTGAGGTATACTTTTTTATTCTTTTATAGAATCTCAATGCTTATATCACACCATTTAGTTTGATCGGGAGGGACCTAGGATCCTAGGATGTAGTGATGGGGAGAGTTGACGAGTCATGGAGGTGGTCATATTGTGGTTAACATCTTCACCATAGATTTACTTGTTGATTTGGAGCATCTACTTATCCACATTGAGGAGTACCCTTGTGAGGGTATGGATTTTACATATGACCATGATAATATTGATTGTTATTTTATAACATTGTTGTATATAAATTGTATAGTTGTATAATTAACATTAATTAAATTGTTGTATAATGTTGTATATATATATATATAGGTATACTTTTTTATTATTTTATAGAATCTCAATGCTTATATCACACCATTTAGTTTGATCGGGAGGGACCTAGGAGCCTAGGATGTAGTGATGGGGAGAGTTGACGAGTCATGGAGGTGGTCATATTGTGGTTAACATCTTCACCATAGATTTACTTGTTGATTTGGAGCTTCTACTTATCCACATTGAGGAGTACCCTTGTGAGGGTATGGATTTTACATATGACCATGATAATATTGATTGTTATTTTATAACATTGTTGTATATAAATTGTATAGTTGTATAATTAACATTAATTAAATTGTTGTATAATGTTGTATATATATACATATATATATATATATATAATACATAATATATAATATATATATCCAAAATTAAAAAAAAAAACCCAATCCATTGTTAACTCTCGTGCGCACACAACCTCACCTCATGATCACTGATGCATTTTGATCGCCTCAACATCATTCAAACTCACTGCAATATTCATTTACCAATCAAAACTCTTGTGTTGATACCCTATCTCTCCTCAACACATTATATCTAGAGAATAGCTGAAGCTACAACATTGGAGTCCTATCTCACCTCACTACATTCTATCCAGAGTAGAGCCAAAGATGTGACATTGGAGCCCTATCTCACCTCACCACATTCTATTCAGAGCAGAGCCGAAGCTGCGACATTGGAGACAAAGGAGAGACAAAACTGCTACATTGGAGACAGAGGAGCCCTAGCTCTAGTGACAGAGCTGCCCTAGCTTGAGCAATGAGGCAAAAATAATCGGTAAGTGAGTAAAAGATATTGGTAGTAGAGACCAATCTTCCTATAGAATTCCATTTGTTGGAAGCCCTAAATTTTCAATAGATAACACTTTGTACATGAATGCTTGTTTTTTTCAACACCTATGTTACATTTATTTAGGAAAAAAATGCTATAGGAAGGCAAAGCCCAACCAAGTGAACTACCAAACAAGCCCAAGGAAATGTACCCATTAGATCACTATGAACTAGCTCTAGAACTTTGGTAGCTCTCTATTTTTTTCCCTTGTTAATGGTCATTTTTTATATCTTCATTTCTCTAATTTTGTTTGTAACATTGTTTGAGGATTTCAAGGACTCCTTAGTGCCCCAATTTTTAGCAAGGGAATGTGCTTTGGATTTCTTTAAATCAAACATGTGTATAAACTTATCTTGCTCCCTTGTCAACACAACAACAAAATCATGAGGGGATGACATCTTCCAAGCAGTTCCAAAAGAATTCTTGGTGTAATGGAATTCTTGGATGGTGTCAAAACTTCCTAGGCTCAATATGATGATCCCATTCTCCAGATGGTGTCCTCTTAACACATCATGCTTCCCAAACAATCCTTCCAAACTAGTCCATATTTGATTGGGTGAAATACCAAATTTAATGTGGAAAAGAAGATCAAGAGAGATGGAGAGACATAATAAACCATAGTCTTCATCACATCTATTAAACCACTTAATATTTTCATCATCTAGTATAGGTTCAAATTTAATCCCCATCATGATTATAAATAGGCCTCTACTCCTAAAACAAATAGCATATTTGATTTCCACTCATGGTAATTAAATGGTGTAAGAAGGGGAAATTGACTTCAATCCATTACTATAGGATTCATGCTACTACAAAATATATTTTTGTAGTTGAGGGAAGGAAGCTTCAGAACAATGACCCTACTATGGAACTATGTTTTCTATAGCATACATCTAGTTTCTTTAAGGCCATTAAATAAACTATCAGATAGAGCCTTTTGTAGCTTAATAGAAGAGTGTTTACAACACCATGAAGTGACTATAGAATATAGAATCTAGTAGTGTAATAGAAGGATGTCTTCAAAGCTATGAAAGATACTACATAATAGAGACTTAAATAGCATAGAAAGATTTCTTTCACCACCACAAAGAAATTGTGTAATAGTGAAGTTTTTAGCATAATAGAAGTGTGTTCCCACACCAAAAGTTTGTCTCCTAATCATGCATGCAATTTTTTACTACACCATGAAGAATTTCCCTAGGTAATTAGGTGATATTTTTAGCGATATCCACATAATGTGCACCAAAAAATTGAGCCACAACAAATCCCCCACATAACTAGATGTGTTATAAAAATAGACTATTTCAAAAGAGTATTTATATTCTCATTAATTTACTTATCTACAAAACAATATTGGTCTATTAAGTAGTACAAATGCAAGTGTTTTCTAGAGAGGTTCTATAAACAAAGGCATTCCATGAATCTCACATTAAATCAAGGAAGCAAAAAACATCAAAGATTAATTTCTATGTGTACAAAAGAACTAAAGAAAATAATGCATGCAAGGTAAACATGACACTAAAGCGAGTGCATTGAAGTAAGAAAGTGCATTTTCATATGCACCAAAACTTATAGATAGTTGCAGTTCACATATTTTGATAGATACATGAATGAAAAACAACTAAATGTGTTTTTCCACCCTATCTTTGACTTCCAAGTTCCAATATTGGGTGATAAAACTATTTCATGTGATGGGAAATATCATAAGGTAGAATTGGGTCTCCACAATTAGGGATAGAAGTTAAGTTAGAGTGGCTACAAAATCTTGCAAACTAATAACATCACTTTAAATAGGCTGAAAACTAAGAACATCACTTTATTTTTTCAACACCTATGTTACACCTATGGCTATAACATTTGTTGGCTAAGATAGTCCTTAGAACCAATATCATAGTCTATTTATGGAACACTAATATATCAATGGTAGGAACTTGATTCATGTCAATATTAATTGTAGTAGAGTCATAATATTTTTCCACCATGTTTCTTGCATCCTTATTAGTTACAGGATGGAGGGAAACAATGGTGAGAATAACTTTCTGATCATAGTCTACAATAGTAAGAAATATTGGGAAACAATGGTGAGAATAACTTTCTGATTATAGTCTACAATGGTGAGAATATCATTCTGATCATAGCCTGCAATCATGAGAATATATTTCTAATAATATTCTCCCCTTTCCTCTTCATTCTTTTCTTCAGTAGCATCGATTTGGATTGGCTTAGAAATTCCATCTTCAATTTCCCCCATTCCTCCATGTCCCTTATATCCATATTTTATTGCGACATCTTCTCTTGCTCTATAGATTTCCTTCTTTAAATCTAAAGGTAAGGTAATAGTATTAGTAGGAACTTGAGGATTATGTCCAATATTGTTGGGATGATAGTGCAATTCATATACATTGAAAATTTTTCTAGCATATTCTAAGGTAAATATTCTTAGGTTTATCAATAGAGGTAATATGAAAGGTTTGAATTCCACTCCATAAAGACTAATCATTTTTTAATATTTGGACAGAAGCCAATCACCCACTTCATAATTTCTCATCTATTTGTAAGATCTTCATTTATTCCACAAGCATTCAAGAATTATGTTCACCTCTCATTAAGAAGAAAACCATATACATGAATTTATCAATATAATATTTGAATCCTACATTTTGATCATGCAAGCTTACTAATAGACTCCATTTTTTCATAGGAGTCCATGGAATCCATGTATGAAAATGGATAACTACGCCATCAAGTGTCATAATTAATTCTAGTGTCCATTAATTCTAGTAATTGTACTCTCATTAAACTTGTGAAAATGGAGGATGGAAGCTTTCATTTATAGAGTTTCTAAAGGAGGAAACAGAGTCCGATGTCAAATATTAGACCATGTATCACCTATGTGCTTGAAATTACTCCAAATACACCTTTGTAATCTTCATTTGATCAATAAATTTGATTATTATGGGCCCAACTTGACCAAACTAGCTCTTGAAGTGATTATGCAATTCATTGGGATATGCAATTTACTACATTTTAGTGTAACAAGAATTATGTGAGTATCAAAGTATTTATGACACAATTGTGCACCCCATGACTTAAGATGCCACATAGTTCTCCATTTGGTTGGCTTTAAAGTTTTACTTCGATCTTCCATGAATAATTTATCCTTTATCCATATTTTTTTGCTTCGAAATGGTGGTTAATGCTTCCATGTTTCAACTATGTTAAAATAGCCACAAATAAACAAAGAGGCCTATGGAAACTCATTAGCCATCCATCTCCAGAATGTTTCTTACTTATTTAAATAATTGGATGCATATGTATTGTCCAACCCAAGTAGATGGACATCTAAGTCAAGTGAAAAGATCCTAATTAGACAAGAGACTTATGGTTTTATCCTCATGACTATTATTTGATTTCAATGTGAATTTCCATTTTAATCTTTTAATATTTTAATGGTATTTTTGATTGATTTGTATCAAAATGAAATGGGTTGAAATATAATGCAATATTTCTTCCATTTATCTGGATAATTAGCTCATATTTTTTGTCATTAGCAGTGCACAGATAGTAATCAATCAATAAATTATTTCTTTGCTTGAAACCTCTTGCTCCTTCCCATAGCTAGGTTTCATTGAAGTTGAAATTGTTTCTTTTAATTTTCCTCTTGCATGGTTTAAATAGTCGAGTCGAAACACCATTAGTTTCATGACCACTCCTTTGAGTAACAACAACCTAAAATCAAGTGCTAATTAAAATTTGTTTAGCAACTTTTCTAGGGCTCTTCAAACCCATCTTAGCTTAGGTGTAGAGCTTTGGAATAGGATTGTGATAATAAATTTCCAAAGTTGTTAAACAAACATAAAGCTTTGATTTAGGGAGTGAAATCCAGTTGCTATATCACTAACTTTGGGGATCCCTTCTAACACAAGGGTCAAACACGAGGTTGCATAGGGGTCGACCGAGTAATCAACCCTACTTTGTTGGTATTGGTGTCAATTGTTGACTATCCCCCCTCTGCTTTGGTATAGTAGGTGGTACCATAGAGGCCATAATCTTTTATACTTCCCACACAAGGTGACAACAAAGGGAAGGTGGTGTTGTACCTGGGATTGACGTTGGCTAGACTCACTCAGACTCATTGGAGGGTTTCCCACTGCTCGATGAGGTAACTTACACCAGGGAATTAGTTCATTAAGTAGGTTGTCAATGTAACTTTCCCACCCACCGAAACTTATCCCCTTCATGCATCGATCTTGCGATGTTGGATTCCATCACCAACTAGCGCTTCTTTGTGAGAAGGTTTGTTTGCATGATTGACTCCTTGATTAATTAGTGTGTGTTGTTTTTTGTCCTTAGTTGGCCTTAGGATTGATTTTGTGTCTAATGGAATCAATTCCAGGGTAATTCCTCATTCGATCAATACAAAATATAGATACCATTAAAATTAAAGGGAATAAAGAGGTAACAAATAGCTCATACCTAACTTAAGTCTTGTAATTCTCTAACATTGTTCTTTACACTTAGTGCAACAAACACCAAATGGAATGGTTTACACAAGGTCATGAACGACAAAGCTCCATCTAATGCAAATGAGAAATGTGATTGGAGAATTCAAAATATTATCATAAACCCACATCTTACATATTTGTACATGCACCATAGATTCACAATCTTTCATGAAGAGGTCCGGGAGAAATTCCTCCATGCAAAATTGTCCACATTAGAATTGTCCATGTCCTTGATGGAAATATATAAAATTCCCTTGAAGATATTTTAGTCCTTATCCTTCTTAAAAAGGATGATCCCATTCTGGAAGTGGTCAAAGACTACTTTTATCCCCTCTCTATTTGGTAAATACTACTTCTTATACTAGCTTTCCCCTACAATAGGGAGTGTTGTGTCCCTTTTCTCGAAAAAGTGAGGTTCCTCTACTTTGTCTTTGGAATCCTACATGGTTACTTCCCAAATTAATTCCTTCTCTGGGGTTTTACCTCTATATGATGGGGCCATTCAATTTAACATTATTTATATGGTAGGTTAAGTCACTGCTCATGATCCCTTTCCCCATCTCCACCATTCAGTATGCCTCCAAGGTGTTGAGCTAGAGTTCTTGCAAGGCCTTGAGATATTGTGAGGTCCTCACATTCAACTCACTAAACCTCCCTCTTAGCTTGAAACTCACCTCTCTTACAAGCAAGAGGGAAGCCCCTCCTCTTAGATCAATAATTGTTTCCCTTAATCTGAACCTCTCCCGACCTCTTCAACATATCCCCCTTTTGATGGAACATATATCTTTCCTTATTTCTCTCAAGTGGTTTCTCTACTCACTATCCATGAACCAATTGAACCTTGGGTCTCCCCATCAACCATCCCATTATCCCTTATATCCATGATTTTTGGTACATCTATGATGGTTCCTCAAACTTTACCTCAAACTTCTATCCTTGATATCTAAACAAGCAAAGTAAATGTGTAGCAACAACAATTGACCCCTTACAATAAAAAATTTCCACACCTTAGCCAAGGAATGTTAATGTCCTACTTCAAAACATTCATCTCCATATGTAAACCAAGTATTAATTTCAACCTATACACAATCTAAAACCAAGCATTCATGTCAAACTCTACACAACCCATAACCCAAGCATTCATGTAAACCTCTATACAACCCAAAAACCAAGAATACATCCAACATTCTCCCAACCTCTTAGACGTGAATACATATAGCCTCAAAACTCTAACGTTTAGGGAAACTGGAATCCAATCATGAACATGCTCAACATTCCACCCTCTTTCATCCATGGTATATGACCACGTCCTCATCCAAGTATGGGAGGCAAAGGTGGGATACCACCCTTTGAAAATAACACCCCCCCCCCTATGGTGCATACTCAAACCAAAACTTGAGCTCAAATGGAGGAAGTAGGGATAAATACCTTCATGCATCATATATACCTTCCTACACAAAAACTTTTAGACAATCCTTTCCCCTCAAATTGTAGTGACGTGGATTCCCCCAAAACTACTTGAATTACCTAAATTCAATGGTGCTTCAAAGGAATACCTTGAGTGTCACTTAGAATCTTTCACTACTACATGTGCCAAGTTTCTTCATTATAACAACAATGTCACTATAAATGTTTTTTCCTCAATACTTGATAGGTGATGCCATTCAATGGTTCCATCATCTCCCTAATGAGTCAATTTATAACCCTTACATGTTAGCGAATTAGTTCATCCAATAATTTAACATCCCTCAACCAAATGAATCTTGTATCCTTAACCTTTTTAACCTCAAACAAGAAGA
>ML809694.1:205259-224320 GCA_009831015.1 Picea engelmannii | reverse complement strand
ATAATGGCTTAAAGACGACATAATTAAAATAAAATTACTAATCTAAATTACAACTAATGGCCTAAAGCCGACATAAATAAAATAGCATTACTAATCTAATATGCCCCAATTAAGGGGTAATGAGCCAATATTAGGGCTTAACAACAAAGGCCACAATAATAGACCTCCTAAGATTAAGATTGTTGTCACATGAGAAAATTCCAAACTCAACAGATACAAGAATATGATGCCCGATCATGATATTCTAAAATTTTCCAAGAAGATCAAGAAGAAGAAGGATTCTCTTGAAGACAACTCCAATTCTTCCAAAGAAGAAGAGGTCGCTCCTAAATTATCCTACAAAGAAGGAAAATTCTCATGCTAACCCTTCTTCTAGTTAGTCTACACTCAAAGTTATATAAAGGATCCATATCGCTAGAGGTTCCCAGGCACTAGTGTTTGACTCTAACCTCAAAAGGCACGGTTGTTCACCTGATTCTTTACCTAACCTCACTGACTTGGATATTTTCCTCCTGATGCATTAGGTAGGTCTTTCTTTAGATCAATCTACTCACAAAATAACGTTTATCCTTATTGACACTCGGGTTCCCCTACATTCTCACTAGATTAGAGCCATCTGTCAAACCAAATGGGAATCTCCTCATGAATATTCTAGTATCGTTCCTTACCCCTCTCCCCAAGCTAGTTTATTTCTTCCCTCCTATTATTCTTCCTTCATTCAAAGGTCATTCTCTCATGTCTTTGAGATGTCCTACATGAATTTTCTCTAAGCATTTATTGACTAGATGACCCATATAATTGAGTCCCTTTTACGATCTCTCCCCTAGGCATACAAAATATTTGTTCCCTTCTTTCTCCTTAGATATTTCCTCCATTCCTTTGAGAGAGGAATGGAAAGCCAATATGGTAAACCCATTCTTTATTTAGATCCATCACAATGATTTCAACATCAAATGAGTAATTTTTGATCCTGGATTTTCCCTTAACACCATAAGAACTCCGATCTATCATGTCCTTAGTGTTAATTTATTTTCACCCACCTATTGGACCCTTTAAGGTTTCAACAAATCTAAGACTAGACCCCTCAATTCTATTTTGACCCCTATGTTTTTGGTCCTGAGATTGTAGACACCCATTTTTTAGTACTACTAGGATACCTAGTGTACAACATCCTCCTAGGTCGGCCTTAGTTAGATGCAATGATATTTATTCTTTGCACCTTCAAAAGTGAGATCTTATTTTTCCATTAAGTCAAGAATTAGTAGACTTTAGGGATATCACATTAATATGTCCTTAATATGTCCAAAATCAAGAGGCATATCACATTACATTAGGTGGTTTACCACTATTCCGTAGTGTGAAATATAACCATACTGCATATTGCTTGCATGGAAAAGCGATTCGAATTAAGGTGAACCCGCCTAGAGATTCATACCCTTCACTAAGTTGGGAATCCACTGCATGCATGAGTGCCCCTACTAATATTGGTAATTGAACCCTCTAATTATGCATCCAAAACTAAAGATATAAAAACATTATTTAGAACTTTGAATATAGAAAAAAAAAGTTCAAAAATTGGAACTAGGATGAGGATGGACTACTCACTAACAACACGTGCACATTCAAATGAAGGTACAACCAAGCAGGTACCTGTCATATATTTCTTCATCGAGTGAGGAAATATTAGGAAAAATAGAGATAAATGCGACTGCATTTAGTAGATATGATACGCAAACAAGGACCAAAGGTGAAAAAGTCATAAGAAAATTCTATAGATGCATGGAATTTTTTCTTGCTGAAGGAGGATCGTGCTCTTATGATGATGAGAGAATAGGAGACATAGAGGTGCCACTTAGGTATAAGCATATGGTGAAACAATGGTTACCTAAGGAACTGGCTCCTATAGATGTTGACTTCATTTTCAACAATAGGACATATCACATTGCACCATCTTCCCTCCATGGCCTGGGGCTATTTTCCATGGATGGAATAACTGTAAAATACAATATAGTAATTGAATTGATGGACTATGTCGGACCGTATTACAATTATAATGATTGGATACGATTTGTCTAGTACATGCGAAGTATGCACTCGCCACAATTATATACAGCTAATAAACAAGGATAAAAATAAGGGAGCGAATGTCTATATTGATCGAAGGCCTAAAGCTTCTGAAAATATCAGAGGGTTTATAAACAACACACGCTCCGGGACAACAAACAAGCAACCAAATTTCATATATGAGGGATGCGAGAGAATCGGGTAGTCCTGTGCGCAATAAAAAAGATATCTCACAGGGAAGAGTTATTAGTGGATTACCATTTGAATCGAATAGAAACATCGACTAATAGTGTGCATGTACTTATGCAACACCTCTTTAAGCAACCTCTACTTATTGCATTATATTTATTTTTTATCCTTAGCATTGTTTTAAATATTTCACAGTCCCAATTTTATAATAATGTGGGAGGTTGATCATTGAGGTTGATTTTATTTGGGTGGCAATCAATTTTTTGTTATCGTTAACAATTTTTTAAATATTTGGGGGTTCTAATTATATTATAATTTGGTAGGATGATCGTGGAAAAGGGCCAACTGCAAAACATGTAAATTATTATCAAATTCGACTTTCATTTTACATGAATTTTATTATTTGCTTATATAATTTTACTGAAATAACATGTTTTTGTTGAAATTATATGTAGTCGGCAGACCATGTTGATCATGATTCCATCGATGAGGAGGGGTTTTATTCATCCCCTGATCCAATGGTATTAATAAAAAAAAAAGATCATTAAAGTGAACAAGGAACTTACTAGCTTTTTAGATCGTCCAGATCAAACTCCCGTCGTCCTAGAAAGGATCAATCTCCTTATGTCACAACTTAACACATGTAAGGTAATAACCATAGTTTAAAGTGTTTTTTTTTAATGTACTCATATGTTCAATTATGAAACTTTGTTCTTTAACTTTTACATTATCTCATGAAAAACATTTTCTTTTTTATAAAGAGATTTTTGGATCTTGTTCAGCCCGGTGTTGGTCGTAGTGGCGCTACAGAGACGTCAAAGAGTCATGATGTGGGTGGTGATACAAATTCTAGAGTAATATTTACTTCTCCATCTTCCAAACCTAATTTAGATAGGAGCCATGACATGCACCGCTAGACATCCACACATCGGTCAGACTCTAGAGATGGTGACAGAGATGAGGCTGATGATGTGGTTGACATGGTTTCATTTTCTGGAGCTAGACATGTGACAAGCATGGGGACCCTTCTATGCACATTTTTTGTCGACGATAACATACTTCCATTAAAACAAATAAGACTCCCATGTAGTTTTTCATATTTTAATTGTTTCATGTTGTCCATCTCATACACAAATCATCTAGATTATTACTTTTAAATTAATGATCATATCTTTTTGTGTGTAGGAAATAACCATTTTTATAGGCACCTAGAGAGCAAGGCCTTGTTGATTTTTGGGGCAACCTTATGCATGAGGTGGAATTGCCAGAATTCCAATCTCAAAAGAGAAATTATGGATTATCTCAAAGGCCTATTTTGAGTAGACAGGTTCAATAAAAAAATGATCACCTCTGTAGCGGGAGAATATTTAAAATATACGTAGGATTTTTATAGATGAAGCTTAGCAAGAAATCCTAGGTATGAGCATCCTCCCTAAATTCCAGAGAGGGAGTGGAAGGCGATCATTGATGATGCAAAATAAAAGATATTGAAAAAATCAGGAGAAAAAATAATTGGTACCTCGAGGTAAATTACAATATTTTGATTCCAATACCAGCTTTAATTTTCTTTAGATCTAAATAAAAGTGTGGTTATATATAAAATACTTGAAAATTTTGATGATAGGTTTCCTGACACTTCGAAGGAAACCAAAGAAAGGATTTCCAAACATGGCCAACACAAGATAGGCCAGGGAGGCAACTCGAGGGTACAGTTATGAATCATAAGTACCCAAACATCTTAAGAATATTATTTGTATCACCTTACAGTTTTCAAGTAATTGCAACCAAAAACATTAAAAAAACATACTCTTATGCAATGCAGGGAGGCGACTTCAGAATTGAAACCATGGAGTAAGACCTCCAACTTGGTTATAAGTACGACTATAAAGTTGTGGTTGATCATAGGAAAATCATGGGGCAGACCCCAAGATCTAGTTTGCAGGATAAGGTAAATAAAAATTATTCCACATTAACCTTTTATTACTTATAAAATACATAAATGTTTGATATCGTCCATAACTTAATGTCTTACTTTGTTTTAATCAGGGGAGCAACACTATCAACAAAACCATTAGTACTAGACAACAGAGAGTTGATAGTGAAACACAGCTAGAAGATCATGGTTCTCCCCAACAACACCATCCCAGTGGGGTGAAATCTCATCCCAATGGGGTGCAACCACAAGATGTTTATGTGACTGAGGCCCATGACAGTAAAATGGTTGTATATTAATCATATACTTAACAATTTTGTACTTATAATTTTTGTAATTATAAATTTTTTCATTTCAATGGAAGAGAATGTCGTAGTTGAGCCTCCTCGACTTGAATATCATGTGAATAGGGAAACCATTCCAACGGTGCCGACTAGTGGACCAGGTAAATAATTACATTTCAGATTTGTTTTTTAATACTAATGAACTACTTCAATGATATTTAAAAATTGGCAATATAAATTTAATATTTTTTGTTTTTGTAGGTGATGGCCCTTCACAACAGCCTCCATGCCATGGGTACGAGACTAGACATGCTCGATGTGAAAGCACTGAAGCAACATAAGCTATTGAAGAGCACCCAGTAAACGAAGACATGGAGATGGATGAATTACTTAAGAACTGGAAAACACAAAAGAAGACTAAAAGAAATTGATGATGTCTAATATGTTTATAAGACAGTTAGATGTACATTATATAGTTGAACATGTAATGATGCATATAATGCATTGACATTATAGGTACTTTTTCATCTGATAATATATACAAAGTTATTTCTATGGCTTGTATATATCTGTGAATGCAATTTTATTATAGACTTAATGATAATTTCAGCTTCTCTTAGTCTTGGTATATATTGATTCAATACTCCTTGGTTCTATTGCTTATATTGGCCTTGACATACAATTTCTGCATCAATTTGTGGATCCATGTATATCATCCTAGTGATTTGAAGGCATTGGTAAACATGAAAGTTAGGATATTGAATTGTTCAAGTTTGGATTTAAATTTTACATGCTTGTTTGTTTGTGGGTTTCAAGAGTTCCAAACTTGTATGACACCACCTGACATAGCATGGGGCCCTTCATGCCATCAACCCCATCTATGACATTGTCAATAGTCATGATCCATTCTTCTAACACTAGAATTATTCATGTATTGAGCCTTACAACATCTGAACCGATAACCAATATTTTTCATGGATCCAATTTAGATAATTTATCACTAGGGGAGGTGTTGGTGAAAGAAAGGCTAGTGATAAAAATTTCTTAGTGTAGATGTTTTTGACATAGAATTCACCTATTAAACTGTTTAGAGGTGAATATGGTTAATTAGAATAATAAGATGAAGGGGAACTTGGGTAGTGTTTACCTAATGTGAGTTGGTCAATAGTGATGATGTAGGCCTCATGGGGGAATTCAACACCAAAAAATGATAGAGATGATGACATGAATATCATGTATGTAGTCATGGTTGAGAAGGATGTTGTAGTCTAAGGTTTTTTTCAATTATATGTTAAGGAAAAATCCCTGATATTCATATGGTCACCCATCAAATGATTATTTGTAGCTCATGAATTCCCTAATAGTGGGGTATTCTAACATAAGGGGTAGTCTAACACTATTGGATTTATTACACTATTATATCTACATGTGGCCATGTCTCGTGTATTCTTTATTACTAATTGTAATTATGGCTAGAGTCATATTCTTTAAACTTTTATTGTATTCAAAGGTGTGATTAAGGTTGACCTAGTCAAACTTGATATGTGGGCTCAATAATTCTCTTGGAGTGGCAGTTCTTGTTTTTTGGGAACCAGATCTACATAATGGTAATCTCTTTGTCTTTTAAGATATAACATGAGAATCCAAGCAAGACCTGGTGCCTTGTGCTTGGGCTATGGAGTCTAGGCAACAAATAGAACTTGAAAATGGATAAAGAAGATGTGACAAAACCACCAAACAACAAGTTTTATCAGTCAAGGACATATCTGATATATATGTAACAACCATATGAAATGCTCAACAAAGAAACAACAACACATCCATAAAATTCTTGCACCCACATAAGACATCAAAGATGATATTAGAGTAAGAGAGATAACCTTCTATTGAATGATCAACCCATTAAGATATCTCCTTTAGAAGGGGCACAATCTATCTCAATTATTATTTATTTTTAAATAAATATATATCTATTGGGTCATATCAAGAGTACAAATTCTCTTTGATATCTCATCAAAAGTTGAAATTATTACAATAACTTCCTTGTATTATGAAGATCATGAATAATAATGTTGTTAAGTGACAAAGTCCGAAGAACATTCATGCTTAACCACCTTATCAATAACCCTACTGGTCTCCTCGATGTTTATTAATTATTGCAAAGACCATCCATTAATGTAGTAAATGTTACAACATTAGGATTGTAGCCATTGGACACCACCTCATCCAAAACATTGTAAGCTTCCTCTCACCTACCTTCTTCACTACTTCAGTTTTTCTTCCTCCAATTGCATGTGAACCAAATGATTTACAACACCCATCTCTTTTAAGATTCTACCCAATATTAGATTGTCTATATAAACCCAGATGTCAACAATAATTATTGATCCAAGGAGTTAAAAATTCATTTTGATAGAAAGACATTGGTATTCTATAACATTGGCACAATTTAATAGATAAACACAATCTCCTCTTCTTGAATATGCACCCTCTCTACAAAGATTAATTCATGCTAGTATCACATGATTTTTATAACTTGAAAGAGAGAGAGACCTCCATTTTTTATTTTATTTGTATAACTTGGGACTTGAAAAGAATTCTACTTTAGTAAATCAAGGTGAAGGCCTTCAAAATTTGTCGACATTCTTGGTGATTATTTACATATAATATCTATTGTTCATGAGGAATCTAATGTCTCACTTGGATTGAATTTTAGAGATTTATTATTGTTGACTGCATCACCTTAGCATGATCTTTAGTAAGAATTTCAAATCTTCATAGTCATCTCGTTCAACACCCATATGGTGTCTTAGAAAGTGAAACTCTTAGTGGAAACCACAAGACAAATCAATTCCACAAGTTACAACAATATTTGCCTACCATTTTTTCAAACCATTGTATCACATCTTTGCAAAACCCAACAATGGATATATATAGAAATGGAAAATAATCAAGCACGGATGTTTGTTTGAAGGCTAGTGGATTTTGTTCTAATGCAAAAATGTTTAGTGTAGTCCTCAAAGGCCCACATAATATATGACATGCATCCATATCAAGTATAATTTTCTAACTAGATTATAACCATTGGTTGCACATAAAAATGACCATAACTTGAAAGTGTCATTTTCACTTCGAATTATAGGCCATCCCTTTGAGAAAAACATGAAATGAATATAATATTAGAATCATGGCTTTCACTACATACATAGTAGGCATTGAACATATAAGTTTTATCTTTCCATATCATGGTTATAATTGTTGTATTTGGATCACCACTGTGTTGTTTCCTTATGGACCCATGTAGAATATAACTCCCACTTTTTACTCAATACCAATTTTTATGTTCTTAAGCAAAGAGATGAGCAAGTAACCCAAAATAAAAATAGCGGGTACTCCCATAAATTCACCCTTTCTTTCATGTCAGAGATATTATAGAGACATTAGCATAAACATGGATGACAATTTGGGAGAAATTGATATAGCAGATGGATTACAAGTGTCATTAATAGCTCTTACAATGTAGGAGATTAAATCTAGCCCCTTTATGCCAATAGAGGCTTAGAAAGGTACTTAAAACAAAAGATCTTGGTGTTTCTAGGAGAAAATTAATTTTCTTCATGTTAGTAACTTTGTACTTTCCAACTAAGAGAAAACATGAAGTTCCATTTCATGATATCATTAGTTTGTAATAGAAAGATGGGGCAAAATTGGTCTGATATATCTTAATGCATGATTCTGCAAAATTGGTCCTTTGTTGTGAACTATTGGATTTCCTATGATTCCAAAAACCTTAGTATCTCTACCCAATTTATTTACCTTCTATTTGGTTATTAGATCCCTCAATACTAGTTGACGTGAAGTTGATTCCTTCCCTACTCCCAAGGAGACAAATGTAATTTATCCACCAAACTTTGAGAAAAGAATCCAACTAATTATCCCTCTAGTAGAAATCATCGATGCAATAATGGAAACTTGAGAGTGAGAAAACATTTGAAAACCCCAAGCCACATTGGTAACATTATGATTTGAAACTATGATCACAAATTCTTGATTTCTGGATTTATTTCTTAAAGTTGAAATTTTACATTATTTGAAAGTGGCATTAATTATTCCCTCTATTACTATGAAACACTAATCGTTCTACTCATACATTTGAAATCTTAGTCATTCCTCCAAAACACACAACGAATTTTCCAAACATTTTCCCATTAATCTCGAATTGTTACAAAACCATTCTCCGGATCCTGCTAAATTGAACCTGCATATAATTAAAACGTGTAGACTCAAAGACTGCATATTGACAAAATCATGGCCAGCTATAAGGACTGCAAGGTAAAATGTAGAGGTTGTAAATATGCAGTCCCTCTGTATGTGTTTCCTTCATATGCTTATGGAAAATTCTTAATTTGTAAAAGCGATTTAGATTCTTGCCTAATTTGGGAATTAAAATCTAACATTACCACATCAACATTGTAACACTAAAATCATAGAGTTATGGTTATAGTAATTGTATATGCACATACGCCCCTCTTAATCAAATAAATGCCATGCATAGAATTTCTTTTCTGGAATGTTCCTAGCCATATCCATTGAAAATATTTTCATCAACTAATGATTCTTGTGATTAAAGTTAAATATTTGAGCATACGAATTTTGTCCCAAAACAACAATCCTTAATGACACAAGAAATGAGTTTCAACTTTGTCATTATTGACATTAATGCATCCCCTAAAATTGTTTGGAAGTGAATTTTTCTTGTTTAGTGGAGAATAATGTGAATGAATACATAACTTAAGTAGAAAATGAACCACCGGAGGAAACACATGTTCTTAACCATTAGGCCAACTCAAGTTATTAATCATCAAAATCCAAACAAAGATGAGTTTTAAAATTATCTACAAACTACAAATAACTACGACTAATTAGGTCATTTCATTTTGGATATCTTTATTTTTCAGCATAGAGAACGTGTGCAATCAAAACAATTAAATATAAAATTTCAATAGTACTTAATACTAATATTACATGTCAAATATAAATGTACACATAAATACCACATTTGGAAGGAGAGAAAACATCCATCCTCTTAAAGAAGACTTATTTGGCAGTTCTCGAGTCAATTTTTTACATGCTTTACTTTAATGAAATTCACTTCCTATTCTTACAAGGTAAAATTTGTTCTTCCTTTTAGCTTCTTTATATTGGAAATCAACATGGATTTAGAACACAGATTTAGGACAGGACCGAGAGATGTTAGACCTTGACAATTTCATCTTCAAAAGATCGATGACAATTCACTAAGATATTTGATCATTTGGACTATGTTGAGAAATGTTCTCCATGAACAATCGGGTAATTACCATGTTCCTCATGACAACCTTCAACAACTCCTGGATCCTTACAAAGAACATTTCCGATATACTTAAAGTCAGTTTGCAACAAGTCTCTATATGGACCCTCAGCAAGACGCTTAGTCTTGAACTCAAGATCAATGGAACTAATATTTGAACATGTGACAAGCATCTCAAAGTTTATACTATTATGATCTCAAATAGTAGTCTAATGTTACACACTTGAACTGATATCCATGGATGTAAAGCTCTCAACTAATTTTGATAACAAATTATTGATTTCAAGGATATTGATTTTTTTTTTAAATAAATATATGTCGTCTCTATTGTGACAAATTTAAAGATTCTTGCGATGAATTAGCTATACTATCAACAAACGTTTTTCATCGATACTATATCTAATTCGTTGCAAGAATTTTACATTTGTCGCTCTTGCGACAATATCCTTTTCGTCGATAGTATAACTAATTTGTCGCAAGAATATTTACATTCGTCGCTCGTGTGACGATATCCTTTCTTTGTTGCTCTTGCGACGATATCCATTTTTTTGTCTCTCTTGCGATGATATCCCTTCTTTGGCACTCTTGTGACGATATCCCTTATTTGTCTCTCTTGCAATGATATCCCTTATTTGTCTCTCTTGCAATGATATCCCTTCTTTGTCTCTCTTTTGACAATATCCCTTCTTTGTCGCTCATGCGACAAAAAATGTTGGTCGTCTTTATTGTGATGACCAACGTTGGTCATCGGGCTTGCGGAAAATTCCTTGGGTCGTCACTCTTGCGACGTTTTTCCAGGTTTATCGCACTTGCCACAAAACATGAAGCGACGTTTGGGAGACCCAATATTCATCGCAATATCCACGACATAATGTCGCAAGAGCATTGAAAGAACAGTCACAAAATGACCCAAATTTACTAGTGTACTCGTTGTTGTTCCTTCCCCCACATGAAATTTTCCCTGCCACTGCCCTTGGTCACTTGGCTGAGGGCCCATGCAATATGGGGAATCCCAACACAAATCGTCAGTAGAAGTTGGCCAGTCCCAAGAAGCTCCGAAGCTCAGTTAGTGTGGTCGGGGCTAGCCAATCATAGATGACTTGGATCTTAGCTGGATCAACATGAACCCCATGCTCATCAATAATGTAGCCCATGTATTGGACCCTGTTCATGCCAAAGGAATTTTTTTCCAAGTTGGAATATAGATTGTGTTGCTGCAAAGTGCCCAAAACCTGTTGAATATTTCGCATCTGCTCCTCCCAAGTTCTGTTGAAGATGAGGATGTCATCCAAATATACCACCACAAAAGAGTTTGTGAAGGGTCTCAATACATCATCTATCAACCTCATGAAATTGGCTAGTGCATTTGTTAAGCCAAAGGGCATGACCAACCATTTGAAGAGACCTTCATTAGATTTGAAATTTGTCTTCCATACATCATTTGGCTCGATGGGAACCTAGTGGTAGACAGAATTTAGGTCAATTTTGCTAAATAAATTTTCTCCCTTGAGTTGGTCAAGAAGTTCATCAATCCTGGGAATTGGGTACTAGTTCCCGACTCTAATTTTTTTTAATGCTCTATAATCAATGTAGAGTCACCAGTTCCCATCCTTCTTCTGCACTAGTACAATCAGGTTTCCGCAAGGGTAGAAGCTGGGTCTGATGTGCCCCTTTTTAAGAATCTCTTGGATTGGATGCTTGATTTTTTCATTTTCCATCAGTGAGCGATGATAGACTAGTCCATTATGTAGAGGTGCATCAGGGGTTAGATAAATTGGATGTGTGACTTGGTATTACATCGATACCTCGATGGGTGAGGAGAATATGTCTCTGTACTCTTCCACAATCCCATCCACTTGCTTCTGCTGTAAAGATAGGCTATGTGTAGAGGTCACATATGTGGTGGTGAACTTCTAGTTACTGTGAGCATGAATCATAAATAAGATGAACTTTCTAGTCTATGAAATGACCTTATTGCATTGCTTAGTAGAGATTAAAGAAATAACGGTAGGTGATGCTACCTCTGGTATCTTGTACAATTGTATACCCAAAGTAATAATAACACTACGGGGTCTAGACTCATACACAAAATGATTCTTCCAAAAACATGGTTGTCCTAAAAGAACATCACAAACTTCAAGGGGAGAAATATCACACAATACCTCATCTTTGAAAGGCTTGATGCCATAGGACAAATGACGTTGTTGGCTGACACAAAGATCTCTTCCTTGGCGAAGCCCGCTGATGGTGTAGGGTTGCATGTGTGGTGGCGTCAACAGGTCCAACCACTTGATGACCTCTTTTGAGATTAGGTTCTTATGACTTCCACTATCGACAATGAAATGAAGTGGATCCCCCTTTACCCACATTTGTGAGTGAAAGAGGAGCTCCCATTCCTCTGGTTCTTCTGGTTCACTTTGTTGGACTTTGGTGGTAGCAACAATGGCATTAGGTTCAACATCGATAATCCGCTTCCCTCCTTTTGGTTTTATTTCGGAGTCAAAATCGACCTCTGACTGGGAAGCCTTCAGCTCGACCATGAGTGATTACCTGGAGCGACATTCTTTAGTGTTGTGCCAAGTGATTTTATGGTATTCACACCATTTTCCCATGTCCTTTGTCTTCTCATTTCCCTTCTTGTGTTGCAGCTTGGATTGGTTGTCCTTAGAGTGTCCATATTTTCTCTGTCCCTTGTTGTGTGGGTTTGGGATTCCTTTTCCCTACTTCGGCTGTGATTATTTTGTAGATCCAAACTCTCGCCTCTTCTTCTTAAATTTATGCTCGATCTTGATAGTATATCTATAAGTCGTACCTAATGAGGCGATGTCCATAAACTCCATTTCTATTTGAATGTGCCTATGCAAACATTCGTGATATTTGAGCACCAGATGTCGCTTAGAGTCTTTGATACCCAATTTGGTGTGTAGGGTATGGAAAATATTGGTGAAATCTGATATTGTCTGGTCCCTTTCATAATGCAGGGCGGTCCATCTGGTGTACTAGTCCTCGTAGCTTCCAACATGGTAGTATTGTTCTTTAATGGCATCCTAGAAGGAATACCAGGTAGGGGAAACCACAAATATTGCAGATTCCTCTATGTCCCTTTGCTCAGAGTAAGTATCCCACTAGTTGTTGGTTTCTTATTTAAACGGATTCTCTCCACTACCTGGGTCGTAGACCCAGGGTTCATATCTATAAGGGTACCAACAAAGCCTAAAACTATCGGCCCTTCCGGTAAACCAGAAGGCAACACAACACACAAAATGCACTGCATAGTCTCACCCGAGATAGATTTAAATGGGTGGTTGTAATACACAGGTGTTTACAGCCTAGGATTGAGTATGATATAGGGGATTTGCATTCTGATCCATTAATCGTGATTTATATTACAGAATACTATTATTTTGTTTACTACTTTAACTTCATGGCCTCTATTCTTGATAACTCAACAATAATTATTCAACAATATAATAAACTCATTCACTCATTCATTTCACACAACATCTAACTAATAAAGGTATGCCAAAGGTATGCATGCATTAATCACATTACACAGGTATTATCGTGGTTCACCCCCTCCTGGGATATGTCCACAAATATTCTTCTCTTGGCTCTCTTATTATGGCAGTTCTGTAATTCTCGCGCCTCATGCTTACAATTATTCTCAGATGGATAGGATCTCTATGAGGTGAACTAGATCGCACCAGGCTCCAGAGCCTATGATATAATCCTCAGAATCCACCTCTTCTCTTCCTCTTATCTCAATTTCTTACAAGAATATTTCTCTCATCAAAACTAAGCCCTTACAAAAAGATAATCTAACTCTACAAAGGTAGTGAACTGAACTTCTTCCGAACTCCAGCGAACCTTCTTCTTTTTATGATACCTGTGTATCTACGTTTATATCTATTGTGCTCTTCAGCCATTTACACAAAAATATTACAAAAACCCTAACAACAGTCTTCCTTCACTGCATGTGTGCATTTACTTCCTTCCAGTTGTCGCCTCCTTCTTGCATGCACGCGTGTTGTGTTTCTTTCCAGTTGTCTCTTTCCTCCTGCACAGTTTCTTTCCCATGATTTCTCTTCCAGTTGTCATTCTTCTTTGTGCACGCTTTCTTCCCCACTTCGGCCTGCTACCAACAGGCCCCCAAAATTGACATGTGACTCTTCCCGAGTCACCTAATCTTTCTGAGCTTCCTCGATCTCTTCAATGATCATCTGGAAATTTTCCTTTAGCTCTATTGCTTTTGTTAGTGCCTGTGAAGTATTTTCCTTAATGGTCTCCACTACCTGAACAACCACTTCATCGCTTAGTAGTCCTGCACATTCTGCCTGAGTCTATGCCATATTTGTTCTATCTTCTTCTGCCTGTGCAAGTACTTGTGCTACCCGTTCCTGTAATGGTTCTATTTGAGAATGTTGCTCTTGTTTCTATGTCTACGCAGTGATAAGTTCTGCCTGCATATTCTTCAAATATTGCGTCCCCTTGACACGTTCTGGGATTGTTATAGTCTTTTGCCTCTATTTAATTTCTTGGATCGCTGCATTGATCCTCTCCTCTTCCTTGTCCCAGTGTTGAACCTGTGGGTCGTCCTCCAGTCTTGTCCAAAGTTGCGCTGCTTTGTTGATCAAGTCAGTTGTCGTGCTAACCTGCTTCTCCATCTCCTGTATTTGGGCTATTGTTGCCTGCCTCCTCTGCTCCTTTGCTGCTGGTGGAGTTGTTGGTATTAGCTGTTCTCGGAGATCCCCAATCTCCTTTTGGTATTGAGCAATTTCCTGCATAATCTGGTCAATATTTTCTATGGCTGGGAGTTTGTTTTCTTGCGCCGTGTTTGGAAGTTTCCTAAAAATTTCTCCCACTCTACATTCCAATTCATTCCTGCAGTCCGTCTCCTCCCAAGTTTTGGATTTGGCCTGATCATACTCTTTTGCCAGCGCTTCCCACTGCTTTGTCGCTTTCTGTAGCTCAACTAAGGTTTTATGTGCCCGAGACTGCATCTTGTGGTTGACGCTAACCTGCAATTTGTGTAATTCCCTTGATGGAATCCATGTCAGGACCAATTGGATGTGGTCCAAATCCTTCAGTGGTGTCTTTCCCATGATTTCATCCATTCGTAGCATGCTTGGTCTTATGTGGACCGTTGCGTTTGCGTGTGTCATGGGGAGGGTTGGGTCTCTTTCTTCGGCCTCCACTCTCTCATTGGTTTGTGTTTTCGACGACTCTATGTGTCTATTGCTACTTGTTCTTTAGGCTTCTTCGCGTGTCTTGAGGAGTTTTCCTATCTCTACCAGCTCTTTTTGCAGATTATCCCTGTGATGTGTTGCATGGTTGAAGTCTTATGCGAGACAATCCTGGACCATTCTAGCGATCATTTCTCCATCGTCCTCTATGATCGTATAGTTCAGTGATGTTCGTTTCACCTTTGATTTATTGTGCACTCCTATGGCCTGTACAACCGGTCTCTTTGATCTAAAAATGAAGAAGACTTGAAAATCTTGAAATTATTGCAAGTAAATGTTATGTGTTAAAAGCAAATGGATCAACTTTGCAACACATAAATTAAAGGATTACTCATGCAAAATACACATAGACAACAACATAATCAATGAACATAAGCACATAAACACAACAATTGATAAAGGAGTTCACCCCTCTCTTGGGCTACATCTCCTGGTCCAACTTCCAATGGATCATTATTATTAATTGATCAAAGTGCTCAAAAACATGCCTTACAATGCTCAAACTGACCAACCGACTACTCCAATGGCTTCAGAGCATCCAAAAACCCCTAGCTGGGCTTTTTCGACACCTCAATCGGTCGAAAAACGAAGAAGTTAGGCCTCCTGGAAGTCCCCCCTTCAAGCTTGTTGTCTCTGCATCTACAAAACGCACCCTTGTCTCATGAACCTAGAACACACACAATATATAGCATAAAAACCCAGCATCGGGTACAACCGCGCCAATGGTGCAAACTGTAGGACAGTTATGGGCGCGCCAGCCCCTAACCGCCTAGCACCTGGGCACATGGGGGTCCATACGACCTCGCGTTAAAGCAAAAGGGCTAACTGTTTTTCAAAGCCAACAGTTATACGCCAAGTGTCGGTGCATTAAAACCGTGCTAACCGTTGTACATCCCCACACGCTCTATGGCAAGGTCACATGTCATGGGCCATGTGACTGGAGGCACAACCGCTTGCCATAAACAAAACCCATGCGCTTTGCATTGTGGTTATATATAGAACCGGTGTTGGGCTCCGTGTACAACACCAACTCCTGCGCAAACAATATGGCATGGCCATATGTGTAACATAATAAAACCTCGGGTCGGGGCTAAGCCCTGGCCCGACCCCCCGTCAAATCAAATGTTACATCAATTCAAATAGTTTTAAATACATATAGCTAACAAGGATCAACGTGTGGCCCGTTGGCACGACGGACTTTACCAAAGCTTTGACTGGTGTGGGAGGTCCGGGGTTCGAATCCCACGGACTCCATAATTTTAAACCAATAAACCATAAGCCAATAAAGGGGTGCCATGTGGCAGAATACCATTCGCCCAAATCTGCCAATATAAAATTACCACATCATCAACTACCATGTCATCGTATGGAATCCACGTCAACATGTACGGACTCTGCCACGTCAGCATGTACGGACTGTACAGTTAGTATCTTGTTTTTACCTGTTTGACATTCTGAATAGATTGCAATATCTCTCGCTCCTGACGTCTGTTTGAGACGAAACGAGTTGCATTGGGTTCGCAATGACGAGGCCTACGCTCTTGTCTGATTTGAAGTGATTCCGAGCACTTTGAAGTTTTGAGCAAAATTTGATCCCCTGATAACACCTCCCCATTGGGAAGATTTTGGACCTGCAAAAGACTATTTTCAGTCTATGTGAAGATGAGGGTAAAGTTCCCTCACCCTTCCAACCTCAATCCACTTGGCTTTGCTTGGATTCGTCCCTTTAAGACCAACTCGATGATACTCCACATTTCCTCGTTTTGAAGTTTGCATTCTCTTGTCAAGGATGGTGTCTTCATGCAGTTCTGTAAGATACTCTGGAGAAAAATCATCTATAGAAGGAATCTGAACATGCTCTCCTTGATCATCAATCAACGGAGGCTCATACAATTTCAAATTCTCAACATTAACAACTGCATACATCTGCATATAAGGAGGCAAATCTAAACGAAAAGCATTGTTACCAATCTTGTCGATAATCTTGAAAGGACCATATCGAATCGGTTTCAACTTTTTACCTTCTCCTTTAAGCCTCTCCTTTCTGATGTAAAGCCAAAATTCATCTCCAACTTGGAAACTATGATCAACACGATGCTTGTCATGTCTTGTCTTGTACTTGGCTTGACTCTTTTCCAACTGCTCTTGCACCACTTGATGTATCGACTGAATTTGTTCAATGAACTTTTCTGCTGTTGGAAATATTGTCATTGATGGAAAAGGACGAGACAAAGGAAGAAGACGAGTTTTCATGTATAAATATAATGTATGAATAAGGAGAAAGAAAACAATTGTATGGTTGATTTTTGGTGATACTCTCTCAGGAGAAGAAGACCCAGAGCAATTGGGGTATTGATAGGCAACTCTGTGATGATCTAAAGATAGATTTCGGGGTGCTCAGGTACAGTGGGCTTGAAATCCATTAGATTGCATAAGGTAAGGGATCGTGGTAACAACCGTCGGATGGGCGCGTAGGTTTAATTCAAAAATTTTATGTGGGACCCGATTTCCCTAGAGCAAGAAATATGGACTCGAGCAATAGGGACCTGATTTCCCCAGAGCAATAAACATGGACCCAGAGCAATAGGGAACCGATTTTCCCTTTGCATTATTGGTTCATTATGCCGAGATCTTAACCCCCCAGTCGAAGATAAAAGAGCCCCGTGGTGTAAACCAAAGGAATGCCATTAGCGTTGAGTGGTTTTGACCCATGGTCTTAAGAAGGGGTCGATGCCCTTTTCTACGACAGATCTGCAAGAAAAGGAGGGCGGTAAAGATTTTGACAGGTCGTAGGGGTCTTTTTGCAGGACGTGGAGGCCATTTTCTGACTGTAGGGACATCTACAGGTCGTTGAGGTCATTTGTGCAGGCTGCAGGGAAGGTTTGAGGAGGGAGGAACCTCATTGTGGCAGTTGGGTGGCAGATCTACATTGACAGAGAGTTCTCTTCAGTGGGTTTAGCAACTAGGAGAGATGAGGCATCATCACCAGGTTTATTGTCTTGTTTAATGTGTGTTTAGGAGGCTTTTGCAGCTGCCTTGCAACCAATAGATCTGTGTTTCTTTTAGAGATAATTGCAGTTGTGTTATAGCCACTAGAAAATTGTGTATTGATGTGATTTCGGGATAGAAGTCTTAATAAGATGCCAGAACTGTCTCTTATAAAAGAAGATGATGGCCAGTGCATAGAACACATATGAATTCGGGGTTGAAACTGCCTGATCCAGTGTGAAAATTGATGAAACGCAGTCAGCAGCGAGTCTGAGGGTTAAAGCCTTCAGTAGAGGCATCCTACCAGTAGAAACTGGTGCTATTTTCAGGGAGTTGAAGCTCCCTTCCAGGAAAGGTTGGTAAATGAGAGAAGGTTGCAACCTTCTGCAGGTAGAAGCCTGCGTACTAGTATGAATCTGCACTAGTACAATGTTGTAAAACGTTTTCTTAATAATAATTATTGAAGACAAAGACAACGACAGCGGTGGTTTTCTCCCGATTTGGGTTTCCACCTTAAATCCTGGTGTTCATGTGTCTTACTCATGTGCGTTGGTTTATTCTGTTATTACTGCACTGAATTACTGCTTAATAGACATCTGATGAATGAAGAAATTCATAAAAAGATCTCTAGATGCACTCTTGTTTTCTTAAGACTATACAATAGCTGGTCTCTACAAAGTAGCCTAAGGTTTTCAGTGAAAGAAAAGAGAAAATCAATTGATTGCTCAAAATACTGATTCACCCCCCCTCTCAGTATTTCTCAACAATTGGTATCAGAGCAAGGTCCTTCTGAAAAGGCTTAGCCTCTAGAAGGAAGATCAATCAAAATGAGCAATCAAGACGGAACAACATCTATCAGGCCTCCATTCTTCAATGGAAACAATTTAATCTTCTGGAAAACAAGGATGAGATCTTATCTTCAGTCTCTGGGATCAGATGTATGGGCTATTGTTGAAGGAGGATATCAATATCCATCTGCAGTACCAACAGATCCAACAGAAAGAAAAACC
>ML809694.1:171893-186419 GCA_009831015.1 Picea engelmannii | reverse complement strand
CCTTGGTATATATAGGAGACTAGGAGGTATAATTACAACTAATGGCCTAAAGCCAACATAAATAAAATAAAATTACTAATATAATATGCCCCAATTAAGGGGTAATGAGCCAATATTAGGGCTTAAAACTTCTATAGCTTGTTTTGGCTGTTTGTTGGTTTCTTTCTGCCCCTTCTAGGTTCCTGTCTGCTTTGACCCTTCATTTTCCTGAGTCGGTTTTTTTTAGCCCGTCCTTGGTTTCTTGGGCACTGGGATTTTTGGAGGTTGTGTTTCTACCTACACTGCTTCTCCTTCTATGGGTCCTTCCAATACTTCCTAGGGAATGGATGGGATCCTCCATTCATCAGGTCATTCACTGATGACCATTTTTATATCACCTTTTGTGATGTAGTAGTGCATTGGTAGCCACTGATTATATGGATCATGTCTGGGTTGTATCCACATGGCTTGATGTGTAGCCCAGAAGATAGCAATATTCTCATATCGCACGACTGCTTCCGGTGTTATTCTCCATGACCAGCTAATAGCCTCTTGCATGTCCCATAGGTATGCTTCAAATATGATTCCATTGTCCCTCTTTTGTCTAGCCTATGGCCCCAATCTCAGAACTCAATATCTCACTCCCACTGGTTGTGGTCTAGTAGCAAAAACTACATACTCTGGTTCCCGCCATCCCATGAAGGCTATAAGGTTGAGTAACCATGAGTAATGAAACTTTGTACTGAGTTCCTGCACATTCTTCTAGTCCACTTGGAACAAGTTCAACAGATAAGGCGCCTAGCTCATGAAGGTGCCTTATGCGCATTGGGCTGCTACTGCGATGACTCTTGCTAGTACTTCGTCTTTGTGGCATTTTATTAACAACTTACAGGATAAGATCTTTGTGCCCAGTTATGTTGCTACATTGTTGATCCGTTTGATTATAATGCCTCTTGTCCCTCTGGTGGTGCCGTATTTCTTCTTCATTTCCTTTGCTAGTGATTTTTCCTTGGATTTATCGTCCAGAATCAATGCGGGATCCATACCCCGACTGGGTAGTCCTGTTATCTGCGCAATAAACTCAACTGTTATGAGGACGGGTTTGTCCAGCCAGATATCCCCTCCATGCATAACTGATAACAACTACTTAACGCATGTTGTCGCGTATTGGCCTCTGCCAAAGTGTGGGAGTTTCAACAATCCTAAAATGCCTGTTTGGTCCAGTCCAACTGCCCTCTGGTGTGCTTGGCTGATCGTTTCCCCAAGTTGGTTGACCACTATGTTCTGCGTAAAAACCCTTGGCACAAGTTCTGGGTACTTGGTGTCGTCTGAGACGTTGTGGTTCGAATATTTGAGCTTCCCAACGTGACCCAGTAGCTGCGACTCTACCTATACTCACTCTAGTATGCGTGGTAGCACAATTTCTGTTGTCGGTTTCTTGTGAGGTGAGCTCAGTATCAAAACTCTATCTTCCAGCTGTGGTGGTTGGTACGAAATTCCAGCGATTCATGGTTGCTTCTCTATAAGCCATTCTGGCCAAGCCAAGGTGATTCCCGTGGTTTCTTCTATTGGTTGACCTAGGCTGGGTACCTATGCCTGGTCTGGTGGCCCTTCTGATTCTTGATTCTTTGTTGTACCATTACCTTCCACGGCTGGTTCAGTGCTTTCTGGTTGTACTTCCTGTTGGGGTTCTGTTTCCTCATTCTGAGGTTCCTGCACCTCTGCTTAAGTGTCCTCTTCCATGGCCTCTACTTGTGGCTGCTGAATCTCCTCCAGTATCGGTGTAGGTTTCACCGGTGGTATCTCTGGGGATGGGATCTCATAAATATCAACAATCTTCGGTTGTTGTTGCTCATTTTCTTCCAACGATCCTCATGACCTAGTTTGAACTCTTGTTGGTCTGGTGGTCTGACCTAGTTCGACGGACTTTGGTGGTGCCATAGCGATGAGTGTGGAATGTATGTTGACTTTAGAATACTGTGGTGAGCTCTGTGGTCTCGCTCTGGTCATTCGAGTGGTTGTTTCTCTCTCTCTGTTCTCCTTTCATGAATAGACAAGTTGTTTATGTGCTTGTGTGTTGTATGGGCTTGTCATGAAGATTATCGTGGACACTTCCTCCATGATGCGATTAATGAACCATAACTGTGGGTTCAATGCATATGCGACAGTTACATACTTGCCATTACACCTCTCTTGTCATTTCCAGATAGCGTTTTTAATGTGATGTTCCATCAGTCCTTGTCATGCTTTAATTTCTCTTAGTGTTGTCCTATCATCCTTATTTTGCTGACTTTTCATTTCCCACTCGTTTCTCTTAGGCATGTAACTGTTTCTCTTGCCTTAACTGCATTCGTGTTTTGAGCATCCTGTGGATTTTTTGTTTTTTTTTAACTACGCGGTGGGTGGTCGATTGTCCTTGTACATCTTTAGTCAACTCCCATTGATCATTCCTCTAAGTTCTCTCCCTGATAAATATCTTAACTGTACAGCTCCATCGTCTGTTACAGATTTGACCTCGTATGGTCCTAGCCAATGCATTCTCAACTTTCCTTGGTGCTGAAATGACTTGCTGTCATAGATCCATACTAGATCTCCTTCCGTGAAAGTCTTCTTCTTAATGTGTTGATCATGCCATGATTTGTCTCTGGCCTTCTGCACTTGTTTATGGAATCCTTCCAGGATTCAGTCTTCCTCCATTACTAACAGCTAATTCAGTCTTTCCTGTATTGCACCATGTTCTGTCATTTGTGTGATAGAGACTAAGCGTAAGCTGGGTACTAAAAATTCTAATGGAACTACCGCTTCTTAGTTGTAGACGAGTTTGAAAGGTGTGTGCCCTGTCAAATTTTTTCATGTCGTCCTATACGCCCATAATACTGCTGGTACTTTGAGGTCCTAGTCATCTTTGTTGACGTTGCAGATCTTTGTCAGTGCGTTCTCTATAATTTTGTTAAAGGCCTCTACTGTGCCATTTGCCTGTGGATGATATGGTGTACTTCTTTGGTGGTGAAATTCAAATTCCTCAAGCATCGCACTGATGGTTCTATTTATGAAATGCATTCCTTGGTCACTCATCAAAACTATTGGGTGTCCAAGCCTAGTAATTACTTGTTCGAATAAGAAGTGTGCAACGGTCTCTGTGCTACAGTATTTTACTGGTGCGGCTTCTACCCATCTTGTTAGGTATTCCGTCACGATGATGATGTATCTTGCCCCTGTTCTCTTGGAGGGTGGGTGAATCGGTCCCACAAAGTGAATCGGTCCTACCAATCCCTCGTGGGATTTTGCTAAAATTCTTGATCGTTCATGCTCCAACACGTACCTTCGTAAAATTCTATCTGTGCCCATTTTATATAGATGTCCTATGATCAGTTGATAGTCAGTTGTGCAAACTACCAGGTTCTTATTCTGTGTAGTGGTATAATATTGCAGTATGGTACCTGTTCTCAAGTACTAGATGATCTACGCGAAGTAGTCATCAACAATATGTACGGAAAATAGTTGTGCATCCAGAAAGTTGTCTTCTAAGTTCATGGGTTCTTCTCCATTTGTGACCCGTGATAGGTGGTCGGGTCCTGCATTTAGTTTTCCTGGTTTAAATATTACTTCAGAGTCAAATTCCTAAAATAATAGTAACGATCGACAGATTCTCCCCCCCAACATTGGCTTGTTGACTAGTTATTTGAGGGCTGAGTGATATGTAAACATCTTAAAATGCTTTCAAAACAGGTAGTGTCTAAACTTCTGAAGTGTGTAAACCATAGCTAGGCCTTCTCTTTCCATTGTGTTATAATTCTGTTCTGAATCAGATAG
Source organism: Picea engelmannii (assembly GCA_009831015.1). Lineage (NCBI taxonomy): Eukaryota > Viridiplantae > Streptophyta > Pinopsida > Pinales > Pinaceae > Picea > Picea engelmannii. Next base: position 182,627 of record ML809694.1, on the reverse strand, counting down.
TTTTCTTCTTGAGAATGCTATTGGGTGATTGAAGTCTCTTGCTCCTGGCTGTGCCAAGATAGATCCAAGTGCTATCGTTGATGCATTTACATGCACATGGAATGTATTTCCCCAATTCGAAAATACTAATATCGGTGCAGTGACCATCTTCTCCTTCAGGGTATCCAGACCATGTTGACACTCGTCGTTCCATTGGTACTTTGTATCCTTCCTTAGCAGTTTTTCCATTGGTGTTGTGATCTATGCATATCCTTTGATGAGTTTTCGATAGTATCCTGTGTGTCCTAACGTTGCTCGTAGCTGACAGACTATTTTTGGCACTCGTAAATTAACGATGACTGCGATCTTTTCCGGATCAACTAATAACCCTTATTTGCATACTATATGGCCCAATAGTATCCCAAACGGTGTTCCAAATATACATTTCTTTATGTTTAGTGATATCTGACACTGTCTGCATCATTCTAGCATCAAGCGTAAAACCTCCACATGGTTTTTCAATATACTATATACTGTCCAGTCATCCAGATATACTTTGAGAAATTAATGGATGAATTATTTAAATGTTGCAATAACCACTCTGGAGAATATTGTTGGTGCATTCTTTAGTCCAAATGGAATGACTGTGTATTGGTAAGATCCCCATTCCATCGTGAACGTGGTCTTGTATCTATCCTCATGTGCTATCGTAATCTGATGGTAGCCTGAGAATCCATTGGTGAATGAGTAAGCTTTGTGTCCCCCGACATTCTCTAACACTTCATCCATGAACAATGTAGGGAATGGGTCGTGTAGGCATGCATTGTTCAATTTCCTCAAGTCAACGCATATCCTAATCCCTCTGCCTTGTTCTTTTCCTGGATGACCATTGGGCTTATCCATTCTGATTCCTCGACAGGTTCGATTATGCCAGCTTCAAGCATCCGGTCGATTTTCTCTTTAACTTTATGTTTATATATGGGATTCAATATGTATGGTTGTTGTCTAATTGGTCTCACTTCGGGTCTGAGAGGTATCTTCATCTCTCCTAGTTCTCTTGCTATACCCTTCATCTTTGTAAATGTGGTAGGAAATAAGTCGTTGTACTCGCGCAACAACTCTGTAATGATTTCTACTGTTGACTTATCCCAGTAGTCTCCAATGCTGGCCATTTTGGGATGTTTATCTGTTCCGATGTTAACTTTATTTACCTTGATTGGCACGGAAATAAATTCAGATTCTATGGGTGGTCCCTTCACATCTCTTTCTCCTTATACTTCTTCAATCTGAATGTCGCGCGGACCATCTTCGTCTGTTATTTCCTCCTGTACTTGGTAACATGACAGTAGTTCCTTGACTGTCTTCTTATTTCGCTACTGCTCTTCGGTAATAAGTTATATTTATGGTTTTTCAATGAATATGACTGCTCTGATCTGTTTCAGGGCTGCATCTATGTAGGGTTTCTTGTGATCGAACGAGAAAGTGATGGTAAAGTTATGTTGCAATGTCGTCCACTGTGTAGTTCCTTTGCGCAGTTCCTGATCTATATACCAGTTCATTGGTATGCCTTCTAATGTGTGAATGAAGTGGTGAGGCCATTCCTCTAGAGGGGTCATCCTCTATAGCATTTCACATTCCTCCAAGTGATTCACTGGTGTCCCTCGACCTTCATATCTCTGTTGTTTGTTTTTTTTTCTGTTCTACGCCGAACCTTATGCGTATTAATCTCTTACATTGTTACCAATTTGTGATAGTCTCCTTGTGTGTGACCCACCATCTCGCGGGTGTGGCCTTCAGTGAAAAATCTAGTGCTAGTAGCCTCTGGTTCTCTAGTACTTCATCTTCATATTGTGTCAAGAATGTTTTCAAATCATTCAGTCCATGGAAAATGGGTGGTTCTTTGAGTTCTGTACCTATCCATCGTACTACACGGTCTATTCTTGCACATATTCTTGTGGATACTTTGTGTAGTCTCTGCTACCAGTTCTCTAATCCTGTGTCTAAATATGTTGTGCATGAATTAATACTGTGCCAACTGAGTACCTCGCCTACAATTGGGTTTACATAATCCTCCTCAAGCACAATTTTTCTGTACAACTGACCAATTTCCTCTAAGTCCAGGCAAGTGGGTTCTACAAACCTCTCCCCTTCTGATGGATCTAGTGGTGCTATGACCTTGTAATCTCCGGATTCAAATGTCATTTTCTTGGTCTTCAAGTTAATAATGGTCTGGTTGTCAAATGCCCAATCTAGACCGAGTAGTTTCGGGTATGGTGTTGTGCCATCCATTATTTCTATGACTTCAAAATATGCTTTAGTGCACACACCATCAAGATATATTGTTACTCCTTTCAATCTCCCGATTGGTAGGACCCTATGTTGGTTTTCTAGTTTTAGTTGGACATTTGAATATCCCAATGTTGGCTCTCCCATGCATTGCCAGGTTTTCTTGGGTAGCACATTCACTTCGGATCCTAGATCCAGTATGATATCTCCCATATTGAAATCCCCAATGTTATCATTCAATCTAAATTCCCTACTTGTTCTCCTTCTTGTGTGTAGATGATTCAAAATTTTTGGTTCTAGCTTTTGTTCCGTCTCGTTGCTACATTTCTCTAGGATGTTTTGCAATATTTTCACAGATGAAGGATCACTAAACATTTTGATGCATGACTGTAAAAAGTATTGGATAGTACTTACTTGTCCCTTGGGTGGAATTCCTTTGGTATGATCCAATGATGACAACATTTCATATTCTGGGGCTTCATGGGCTGGTTGCATAGTGGAAGTCGACGCGGTGTCTACCTTCTGAAATTCTTGTCGGGCTTCCTTAAAAGTATCCTTTTCTTTGGGTGCATCGAACTGCTTCCTCGGTTTGGTGTTCTTCTCTATACATTGGTTCTATGCGGGTTCTTGTCGGACTGTGTCGTCCCTTGTCTTTGTTCCCCCTCGAGTGACTATAATGATGTTACATCCATCCTCCCTTGCTTTGGTTGAAATCCATTGAACGTTCTGATTGTTCTGGTTCCTCTTTTCCTGGATATTTACTAATAGTGTCGGGAATTCCTCTGTCTCGTGGTCTGATGCAATACAATACATACAAGTTGGTGGTAGCAGTGGGAATTCCCATGCATAATGTCCCGATTGTTGACAATTGTGACATGTGACTAGTCCTCTGCCACATACGAAACCTCCTCTAGCTCGTCCTCCTCCTTGATAGCTTGCTCGGTCCCCCCTCGAAGTGTTGTACTGTGGTGCTTGATTATACTGCACAATATTATACTGGGGCTACGTCGGGTTGTACTGCAGTTGTGTGTTGTTGTATGGTTGTTGTACAGTGTTGTACTGCTGCTGCACAGGGTTGTATGGGGTTGGGACTTGATTAAACTGTGGCGTTGCTTTCCCAATCATCATTTCAGCCTGTACTTTGTAGGTGTTCGATGTTCTCTCCCGCATCAGCTCCATGGTTCTGCAATATTTTTCATCGTGGCCTGTTGAATTACAAAAGATGCAGTAAGAATTCTTTGGAACTGTCTGGTACTTATGCAACATCGTGCAATGATAAGGGTCGTGACTGGTTTCTTGCATATCTCGCACCATAATCCTCCTTGTGGTACCAGGTTTGGCATGCATGTTTCCACATACTTCATGAATGTTGGACATTCATTCTTATGGTGTCCTTCCATCTTCCATGTGGTGCACCAAATGACTTCTCATTTGTCCTTGTTCTTGTTCTGATTCAATTGAAATGTTAGGTTCTTCAAATCCTCCTTCAATTATTCAATAGATGGGGTCGACTACTGGTATTGGTTCTCTTCCAGCTGCAAGGCTTCCTGTAGAGCCTCGGCCTGTGTCTGAAACTTCTATTTTCATAAGGGATATTTTAGGTGTGGGAGTAGTGTGTTGAAAAACAGATGCCGGTGCTGCATCTTGGTCATAAGGTATTTTAACTTCCCCTTCAATCGCTTGAATCTCTGGTCAATATCCCATACAGAATTTACTGGTTTCTGTCTGATCTCGATCATTTCATTCATGTACTAATTCTTTGAGCTCAGCTTCTGGAACACATTAATCAGTAGCTTCTTAATGTCTTCTAGTGTCCTCGTCATCCCAGGAGCATTGTTCATGTCTAAACTCATGTACCAGTTTAGTGCATGGTCTATTAGCATGATTGCTAGTTGCGCAAGTTTGGTATCTTCATCCATGATCTGTTTTTCCTCTCATATATTTTCACAAATGAACAAATGCTTCTCAGGGTCCTCTGCTACTTCTCCTCTGAATTCTGGTAATCAGATCATGGGGTCGTGTCCTGCCATTCTAAACACTGAATTTCTACCTCCTCCGCGCAGTGTAGATACTTGACTAGTGTTGTCTGAAATGGCTCCTTCAGTTGTTGCTCCTATGGTAGATGTACTTCTTGCTATCAGAGTTCCTCTAAACTTCGGTTGTCTAAACGGTAGTTTTCTCTTTGGTGTATTGGTCGCACATGGGTTTATGGGTTCCACACTGACATTGATAACGAAAGGATTACTATCTTCTCCTCAGGTTCTTGGGCCTCTTTTTTTCCTCTCATAGGTTGCGTGCAGTATTTCCTCAATCTGCTCCATAGACCGGAGATCATCTACCTCTTCTTCATTGCTTTCCAAGCCCTCCCTCGCAACTACGACTCTTTTCTTGGTATTCACCTTATAATGGTAGAGTACTCTGCTACGCGTCATTCCTGGTAACACCAAGATCCACTTAAGTTGGTCGTCATCCATCAAGATTGGGTCCAAGAATTCCTCCTCCTTCTTGCCTTTAGCCTCACCTTCATCCATTTGTCCTTCCTCTGCCAGCTCTCCCCCCCTTCCGCCATGCATGCAGGAAATTCTAGATGTCTGCTTCCATTGTCATTACACCTTTGTTATATAGCTCTGCCACACTGTATGACTTCGCTTTGTCAACTGCAAACTCTGTGATGAAGCCTATCACAATACTGTCAAGCCAGAAGTCGACTGCGTGGTTGAATTTGTTGTTTACCTATTGTAACTGCTCAGTCTATACTGGGTTCCAATCTAGCTGTCAGATCCAGTTCATCGCGTGGTTATCTTTCAACCTCAGTATCCACTCTTGCAATAGGTGGGGAAAATCACATAAAAATACTTCGTGTAAATCAGTAAACAGGTATTTATCTAGATATTTGCGAGGTGTGAGGCTAGGGTTTCTATTATCCTTCTGGGCAAACTCTAGTTCTTTAGTTCTCAACCAGCCTTCAATTTCTGTTTTTGTGGGGTTCCATGGTCTCAACATTCCCTTCTAGTGGCTTAGCGATATTCTGGGTTCACTCATTTTGTTCTCATGCATTCTATCTCATCTACTTAGTCCTCTCTTGTTCCTCTTACAACAGAAATGAAACCATTTGTTGGTTTCTTAGCTGAACGAATTCTCTCCACTACCTACGCCATAGAGCCAAGGTTCATATTTATAAGGGTACCAACAAAGCCTAAAACTATCGGCCCTTCTGATAAACTAGAAGGAAACACAACACACAAAATGCATTGTGCAGTCTCACCTGAGATAACTTTAAATGGGTGGCTGTAATACTTAGGTGTTTACAGCCTAGGATTGAGTATGAGATAGGGGATTTGCATTATGAGCCATTAATTGTGATTTATATTACGGACTACTGTTATTCCGCTTACTACTTTAACTTCATGGCCTCTATTCTTGATAACTCAACAACAATTATTCAGCAATATAATAACTCATTCATTCATTCATTTCACACAGCATCTAACTAATAAAGGTATGACAAATTTATGCATGCATTCATCACATTACACAAGTGTTACCATGTTTCACCCCCTCCTGGGTTACGTCCACAAAGATTCGACTCTTGGCTCTCTTATTATGGCAGTTCTGTAATTCTCGCACCTCGCGCTTACAATTCTTCTTAGATGGGTAGGATCTCTATGAGGTGAACTAGATCGCACCAGGCTCCACAGCCTGCGATCTAATCCTCAGAATCCACCTCTTCTCTTCCTCTTAGCTAAATTGCTTACAAGAACAGTTCTCTCATCAAAACTAAACCCTTACAAAAATATGATCGGACTCTATAAAGGTAGTGAACCGAACTTCTTCCGAACTCTAGCGAACCTTCTTCTTTTTATGATACCTACATATCTATATTTATATCTATCGGGCTCTTCATCCATTTACACAAGAATCTTACAAAAAACCTAACAACTACTGTCATTAGGTCTTCTTTCTCTACATGCATGTGGTTTCTTCCTTCCAACTGTCGCCTCCTTCTTGCATGTGCACGTGTTGTGCTTCTTGCCAGTTGTCGCTTTCCTCCTGCACGCTTTCTTTCCCACGATTTCTCTTCCAACTGTCATTTTTCTTTGTGCACTCTTTCTTCCCCACTTGGTCCTACTGCCAACAACAATCCTTAACATGGAGGATGACCTTGAGGAGTGAAAAAGTGATCTTTTCCCTATCGGAAAAATTGTGGACCGAAAATACCCTTCGAGAAGATTCAACCATTTATCTACAACATTTGCATCTATCATTCGTTCAAAGAATGTAATATAAAAATTTACCTATACCTTGAAGGGGGTTGCATGGCCACTTGATGAAGATGATTCTCCTCTAGGTAGCCGCCGAAGGGTATTTGGAAATTTGTGCATCATTTCATTCCTTTTTCATGCAAGGGATTCCTCGAGCAAATTTTTAAAAGGATCTCCCGCTCCAACATATTTATTTTCATCCACCATGGGTTGTTGTCGAGCTCGACGTGACCGATCTTGCAACGACATGATTGGTTCGAGTCCCAACTTCTTGCACCCATATCTTGTCAGGGACATGCATGAAGAAAAATAAATGAAGAGCAAGCCGTTCTGATACCACTGATCTGGATTTAGGAGTGGAATGAACTGATTAACAAATTGAATACAATAAACACATAGATATGAAGAAAAACACAGATATCCGGTGAACAAGATCTTCTATTGAATAAATGAAATAGGATGAAACTGTAAAACTGTAGAACTTAAACACTTGCTTGAATGGTGGTATCTATTTCTAAGAAGATATGTGGCTTCTATGCACATCTGTCTGAGAAGACGGATTAAAATGATGCTCCAGAGGCCTTTTTAACATTACTCATGAATGCTAAAACCCTAGACGTCCAAAAACCTAACTCTAGGAGATGAAACTCCAAAATTTATGTGGGCCCTTATGGGTAAGTTGGTACCTCAACTTCATGGGGTCGTAACTTTTGTATACGACCTCTGTTTTAGGCACATGATAACCCCTTGGAAAGGTATTTTCGATAAATACGCATTACGCCATCAAAATTTGGCTCTATCTATAGTTTTAATGTGGCGAGCCAAAAAAACACCGTTTAGGGCCCCAAAAATGGACCCAGAGGTACAAAAAGATGTGCTGAGATGAAAACATACAAAATAATCCATTTGGATTAGGTGGGAGGCCAACAATATCCACCTGGAAGTTGTGTAGGGATTCAAACAACCCCGGAAGTGTGGAACCCATAATTAAAAAGAAGTACAAAAGAACGTATTGAGCTAAAAATTGTCAAGAGGAGCTAGTTGGAATAGGTGGGTGGCCACCAATATCCACCTGGATCAATATATATATATATATATATATATATATATATATATAGTAATACTTGATTGATGTAAGAAATGATGACATTACAATGAGCCTTGTGATAGTATTCTTATATTCAATGAATAATCATAAGGTGAATGGGTGTGTGCCCTTTGACCATTCATTATCATAATTAATGTTATTTATTGTTGTTGTTGTTATATTTATATTTATGTTTATTACATTACCACCCCCTAAAGGAATGCTTTGTCCTCAAAGAATAGTAAATAGGATTCTCTCTAGCTGAGCACATTTTCATGGTGGCATCATCTTTGTGTTTGTCTAGTTTTAGGGGTTTGACTTTGTTCCTACATTGAGTGTTGGTGATCTTCCTTTGTATTGTTTGCATCATATCCTAAAGTTTTTTGACCTAGTTGTTTAATGTAAAACATTGATGCTTCTTGGTAACATATTCTCCTTGCTTCTATTGTTGTATGTTCATTTGTGCTTCTTGCATTTTTTCATTAGTTGTAACTCACCTTTCTTGAGAGTGGAACTGTAATATACCAGATATAAAATGTATGCAGAGCATAAATAAAATGCTAGTAATCGCAGAATAACAACAATATAACTAGAACATTCACCACAATGACACTGAAATGATATAAGAATAACAACAGAAATAGCACTTTGAATCTAAAAGCAATGTTCATGGGCCTCTTTGAGGGGGAAACCTCTAGTTGAGCAGAGCTCTATTACAATAATATCCAAGATAGGGTTCTCATAACCTCGACTCCTATTTATGCTAAAAAGAAGCATCTAGAGGAAGATCCTTCTAGAAGCAGAAGCTTCTATTAGGTCTTCTTACATCCGCCTTATTCTATTTTATTGAAATGCCTTATTAATATTGACCTTTATTACATCTGAATATATTGTTCTACCTATGTGCGGGTTAGGACCCTAACATGTCCGCCCCCTTAAAAACAACCTTGTCCTCAAGGCTTGAGATGAGGAAATTGCTGCAGAATGGTAGTTGGTTCCCAAGTGGCGTCTGCTCGAGTTGTATCTTTCCACTGGACTAGCACTTTCTTGATGGTTCTCTGATGTAGGCGATGCTCACATTGGTCCAAAATTTCTTCTAGTTGTAGCCAAATGGATCCTTCTTCAGATAACTCTAGAAGGTTGGTTTGAATTTGGCACTTAGCTCCAATCACCTTCTTTAAGCATGAAACATGAAAAACAGGATGTAGCTTCGAATGGTTGGGCAAAGCTAACTGATAGGCGACTTGTCCCACATGCTTGAGCATGGTATAAGGACCATAAAATTTGGGTGCTAGCTTCTGACAATGCTCGGCCTTGAGGGAAGTTTGCTTGTAAGGTTGCAATCAAAGAAACACCTGATCCCCTTCTGCAAATTGACCTTCAGAGCGACCTTGATTTTCTTGTTGCTTCATGTGATTCTGTGCGATGACCAAATTCTCTTTTAGGGTATGGAGAATAGCCTCTCGAGTTGTAAGTGTTAGGTCAACCGCCTGGACCTTCGAGGCACCCGATAAGTATGAGAGAACTGAAGGTGGCTTCTATCCATATATTGCTTCAAAAGGAGTCATGCGTGTAGCTGTATGGTATGAAGTGTTGTACCACCATTCAACTAGGGGTAACCATTGAGCCCATTGATTTTTCTTTTCCGAGGCAAAACACCTCAAATATGTTTCCAAAAACTTGTTGACAACTTCCGTTTGGACATCAGTCTGGGGATGATAAGTTGTGCTGAGATTCAATTATGTTCCTTGTATCTTGAATAGTTCTTGCCAAAAATTGCTTGTGAAAGTTGGGTCGCGATCAGAAACAATAGAGTGTGACATGCCATGAAGTTTGAAGACCTGATCCATGAAGATTTGAGCCATCATGGATGTTGTAAACGGGTGTTGAAGGGTGTAGAAATGAGCATACTTGGAAAGGCGATCAACAACCACCATGATGATGGATTTATTTCCCGATTTGGGTAAGCCGGTAATAAAATCCATAGAGATATCCTTCCAAATAGCAGGTGGAATTGGGAGCGGTTGTAGTGTGTCTGGAAATTTGACTGTTTCTCCCTTGTTGCATTGACACACGTCACATTCAACTACAAAATTACAAATGTCATGTTTCATACCATCCCATAAAAATGAACGTTTGACCTTGTCATAGGTTTTGGTGAACCCGGAGTGCCCTGCTGTGGGTGTAGCATGAATCTCATAAAGTACCGTGGATTTAAGCTTTGATTGTTTACTTAAATACAAACGACCTTTGTATTGAATTTCCTCATGGATCCAAGAGTACCCTGGGGAAGCTAGAGCATTGGACTGAAATTGTAGGATCAACTACAAACTTTTGGGATCTTGTAGCCATTCCTGGTGAACGGCTTGGAGCTAATCTGGTACAACGAATGAAAGAGAAAAAAGGAATCCTTCATCTTCATATTTTCAGGAAAGTGCATCCGCAACCACATTGTCTTTTCCTTTCTTATAAATGATCTCATAATCATATACAAATAGTTTAGTCACCCATTTTTGTTGTTCTGGGGAGGAAATGCGTTGTTCTAGAAAATACTTGAGGCTTTGATGGTCTGTCTTAATTTGGAACCGTTTCCCCAATAGATAAGGATGCCACAGATCCACAGCATGAAAAATAGCCAACATTTCCTTTTCATAGATGGATTTGCCCAAATTTCTTTCAGATAGTTTCTTGCTGCTAAAGGCCAAAGGTTAACCCTCTTGCGTAAGGACATCACCAATTCCTTTCCCCGAGGCATCATATTCCAATACAAAGATCTTTGTGAAATCGGGAAGGGTGAGGACTAGAGTGGTGCACATGGACATCTTCAAGGTTTAAAAATCTTGAGTAGCGGCTGGAGTCCAAGTGAAAGATTTATTTTTTAGGAGAGCAGTGAGAGGTGTTGCAATCTTCCCATAATTCTTAACAAACTTGTGATAATACCCTGTTAATCCTAGAAATCCACACAATCTCTTAAGAGTCTTTGGGTGAGGCCAGTCTTGCATAGCTTCAATCTTTTTAGGATCCACCCTGATGCCATCTTTGCCAACCAGATGACCCAAGTATTCTACTTCTGAGGCACCAAAAGCACATTTAGACTGTTTCAGGAAAAGTTGGTGCTGA
>ML809694.1:128913-171645 GCA_009831015.1 Picea engelmannii | reverse complement strand
AAAAACTCATAGTGGCCCTCATGAGTTCTAAAGGAAGTCTTGGAAATATCTTCCTCTTTCATACGTATCTGGTGGTATCCTGAATAAAGATCTAGTTTAGTGAAGAATTGGACACCACTCAATTCATCCAGGAGGTCATCAATGATAGGAATGGGGAATTTGTCTTTGATGGTAAGTTTGTTGAGGGCACGGAAGTCAGGACACATTTTCCAAGAACCTTCTTTCTTCAGTACCATGACCACAGGAGATGAATAGGGGCTCGTACTAGTGCGGATAACGCCTGCAGTAAGGAGTTCCTAGACCATTTTGTCAATTTCATTTTTTGGGGAAAAGGGGTGACGATACAGACGGATATTGGGAGGAAGGATTCCTGGTACAAGGGGAATGGAATGATCATGAACACCATGGGAAGGAGGGAGGCCTTGGGGAGTGGAAAATACCAATTGATGTTTAGAAAGGATGGCTTGGAGGTCTTGTAGTATCGAGGGTGTTTCTGTTGCTTGTATGGCATGGATTTGGGTGATAACACCAGAATGACCCTTTTTGAGCAGCTTTTCCATGCGATGGGAACTAATGATCTCAGGTGAACCAGAGGTGATGCCTTGGAACTTATATTGGTGGCCCTCCCGGTCGAATTGCATGGTTAAGTCTTTAAAATCCATGATAATGGGACCCAAAGTCCTTAGCTAGTCTGCACCCAGCACAATGTCACAACCTCCCATGTTGATAGAAAACATATGGGATTTCAGGTGGTAGTCACCAATTTGGAGATGGACATTTTCACAACGCCCTCCACATTTCATGGAACCACCATTGGCAATCATGATTTGGAAATTATTGACGGCATGGATGTAGCAATGAGTTTCTTGGGCAATGCGACAATAAATAAAATTATGGGTGTTGCCACTATCAACCAGAATGATGACCTTCCGATGCTTGATGTAACCGATTAGCTTGAGGGTTTGGGGAGTGGAGAAGCCAGTGAGAGCATTGAAGGAAATGACTAGTTCTACTTCAGGAGGGTCTGAGGGAGGGCTTATGTCAGTGGATTCAGGTGATTCATACATAGAGGGATTTTCTTCATCTTCTTCTGAAATATCCTCGGAGATGGCCATAAAAAGATTTTTTTCTTTACACTTATGGCCCAAGAAATATTTTTCATCACAATTATAACAAAGGCCTTTGAGTTGGCGTTTAGCCATTTCAGCTCGGGTCAATTTTTGGATCTTTAGTGGAGCAGAGGGAGTAGTGGGATTTACTGGTTTAGGGTGAGGGATGAAGGAGGGTTTGCAGTTTTGAGAAGATACAACCTGTTGTTCTTCTTTAGATCTTTTGGTAGCCTCCACCCAACTCTCATGCCGAGCCATGAGGACATGGGCCCGAATTTCATCCTTGAGGCCACTGATAAAACACTCTCAGAAAAAGGCATTAGACATGCCCTCTGTTCTAAAAGCTAGGCACTCAAAGGAAAATATAAAGTCTTCCACTGTTCCTAATTGTTTCAGCTTTGTCAAACGGCCCAAATGGTTGGTGTCAGTGTCAAAGCTTTCATAAATCTCTGCCACAAATTGTGTCCAAGCAATATACCCTTGACGAGAATTTTTTCTCCATTTCCACCATTGCCAACGTTCTTGATCTAGATGGAGAACACCATACCGGAGTTTGGCCAAGTCATCTATAATGTTGTATAAAGAGAAGTAATGTTCCATTTGGGTTACCCAACCAGTGGGGTCCGAGCCATCAAATTTGGTCACATCCACCCATGGAAGGCGTAGGTCACTTTGAAAGTGATGGTTCTGTAAGGTATGGGAATGAGAGGAATGGTCACCTTCAGTATGTGGGGGTGAGGAATAGGAAGGTTTATCTATAGGGATATGCAGTTTGGTGTAGAGTTCCGAAAAGACTGATTCAAGCTGGGTGGTGAGGTCTTGTTTGATTTTTCCCATTGAGGACTGCATGGTTGTATTGATGGTGGAAACATTGGCATTGAGTTGTTTCACTTCTTGTTGGATCTCAATGAGACCATATTGCAAGGTGTTGAAGCGAGCTTCCAAGTCTTGGCTATGAGTATGGGCCATGAGGATGGGGGAACTGAAAAGGAGCAGGCGGGGTAAAAACATTTTTGCTGAAAAAATGATATGGATGAATGTGATAAGGGCGAAGAGATGAATCCAATGGAATAGGTCTGAAATAATGGTGAAAAAATTTCCAGACTTTTATTTTTATTTTTTATGGAGTTATACTCCAGTCTGAAGAATACTGCAGAGAGGAAATTCCCAAATGCTTAACTAGAAAGAAATGTGTATTTACTTGGCAACCCAAACAAAGTTGCGCGGCAATAGATCTTGTCTGTTTTAATTTGTTTATGTTTCCATCCCCAAGGGTTAGGTATTCAAGGGTTCTACAGACAAGGGTTTACCCTGTGCTATAGCTCTCTGATATACATGTGGGGTACAATAGTAGTACTCGACCCAATATCTCAGGGCACTAACTAAGGAGGATAGACCATACCCTTAGCCATACTACCGGACTACCCAGGTACTAGAGAGTATCTTCCCGAGTGTTGTTCTCAGTGACACTATAGCAGTCAGGCGGTCGATCGGTTTATCTAAAGAGGGCTTCAGGTAATCTAGGTTGATCCATACACAGGTGATGTCTGATGCGCTACCACTCGAAGGGGTACCAACAGGGGTTACAAGGGTCGCCAACAAATGTGCGCTTAAGTATCACTTGTATTTCCTACATGTATGAATCCCTCAACCGCAGGTTTGTGCACGTAACGATGTATATTTGTGGCTTAAAGATGCCGAAATACGTCTCTACCCTGAAAAAAAAATTTAACCCACACTTTCTGCTGAGGAAAGTGCTCTGATACCACTTGTAATATACTAAATATAAAATGTATGCAGAACATAAATAAAATGATAGTAATGGAAGAATAACAACAATATAACCAGAACATTCACCACAATAACACTGAAATGATATAAGAGTAACAACAAAAATAACACTTTGAATCTGAAAGCAATGTTCACGGGCCTCTTCGTTGGGGCAACCTCCAGTTGAGCAGATCTCTATTACAATAATATCCAAGCTAGTGTTTTCATACCCTCGACTCCTATTTATACTAAAAATAAGCATCTAGAGGAAGATTCTTCTAGAAGTAGAAGCTTCTATTAGGTATTCTTACATCTGCCTTATTCTATTTTATTGAAAGGCCTTATTAATATTGACCTTTATTACATCCGAATATATTGTTCTACCTATGTGCGGGTTAGGACCCTAACAGGAACCTTCAACACCATGTCATTTATAATGTTGACCTTGCCAATTTAACTTTATGAACTCTTCTTCAAGGTTGGTGGTATAAATGCCCAATCGCATCAACCATTTGCACCTAGCACCATATCCATCTCTTCAAGTGGTAGGGAATAAAATCCTATTTGTAGTTTCGGTTCTTGTATTTGAACTGAGACTTTATGACATCTTCTTACTACCATGACCCTTTTTCCATTAGTGATCATAAATGTGAGGTCCTTGGTGGGGTACACAAAAAGTTTTATTTGTTGAATGACATCATTGTCTATACATTTAGGAGTACTATCAAAATTTACAAGTATTGCTATGTTTCTACTTTTGATTATTTATTTGAGATTTGGTGTTTTAGGTTTTGATTTCCATGTCTCGATTATAGGTGGAATTGTAGGTTTTCTTTCCTATTTTCTTGGGACTTGGATCTTATCAACATTACTGAGATGGGGTGGAATATATTTTGTAGTATGTCTTGTATTTTGTATTTTTGAGTAGTAGTTTATTCTTAGGGTATCTCATCTTCATTTTTTTTTTGTTCATTACATAAGAATAAGGATAATGATTTTTTTGACACTACTTCATTATCAATTTTAGGTATTTCAATTTGGATTCTAGTGGGTTGACTTATTATTCCTTGATTCCATTCAATATTTCTACATTATGAAGTTGTCTTGTAACATACCCAACCACCACTGTACCCACTAGGATGGTGAGGTACTAAATGTTTTTCTCCAATTTCCATAATTTTTCCATACCATTCAAGTCTGATACCATATAACTATTATTCCATGTCGTATATTGCAATTCTAAATGCATAGTGACATACAAACTCATGCTAACTCATGTAAACATACATAAATATAAAATGCATAACTAATATTTAAGAATACAATAATTAAACTTGTATTTACACATCATAAATAACATAAAATCACATAGAATAGAACACTTATCTTTAATAATGAATTACATCATCTAGATGCAGAAATGGGTTGTTCCTCCCAGTCATAGGAACTGTTGCAATAGATATTTTGAAATAGGCCACCCCCAAGTGTAAAGTCCCCATCTATCCCAGGTTAGGACACATCACACAACCTCAAATGTTGTAGCTCTAAGTCAACCAAATTGTAACATCCTCATCCTAATACAAAGAAATGTTACTCTAAAGTTTCACTGCGCAGACACCACTCTATACACAAGTCCACGCAATATCATTTGAAGTAACCCGTTCATCCAAAACTTGAGTCATGACACACAACTTATAACAATGGTAGAATCATTCTCTTTTTAACACAACCTTATGTAGTGGAAGTAAATCAAACAACTGCGCATTAAAATGATAATCCCACAACACATTCGTGCGCACAAGAATCTTGGCATCATGCATCAATTCTGATTCCATTATGCACATAGTATATTTCCTTAAACGCACACACAAAAATCCAGTCTCCTATGCACACAAGTTACTTTCCTATGAACAAAGCCACCCATTCCTCTTATTGAAGACTGATAACCAAAAACAAAAGACTAACTTAACGAGAAGGGCTATCATCAACTGACATGCTCATGCACAACTACAATATAGGCTATAAGAACCATACTTACATGTGCAAGAATCATTTGATAGAATAAAAACAATTACTTATATGTATCTACACAAGACTTAATAAATATCAAGCATAGACAAATATTGACATAGTAAAAAATACAAGCACATAAATAACACTTATCTTTTATGAAAGTCACCAACTGCGCACATAACTCTGACGTTCCTCCCAACCATAGAATTTATTTCTCATAATATTTCAACAACAAGTCATCCTAGGTTGGGGCTTAACTCCACCAGGGAAAAAGGGTTCCTAGCAACAAGCTATGTTATGAAACTCAAAAAAAATTCCCAGTCCTAGTTGCCTACTTCTACAACTAACCCATATTCCCTAATTCCCCATCCACCTGTCACACCCAAGGAAGTGTGCCCCTTCTCTGTTCAATATTCCTTTGACTGCCCCCCTTCCCTTCCCAGTGTTACTAGCAACATGCCATAAAATAAGTCTCTCATCCCTATGACTAATTCTCAACGCACCGGGGAACAACTCTAAAACAAACTCTCACATGGAGAGTATGCCCATGGGTCTGTCAACCACTCCACAACAACCAATATCTCACCCAGAGAGACTGCTCACGGCCTATCAACCCGAATCCTCGACAATAGAAATCTGGTTACAACACCACAACTCCCTACAAGTTTCTCTGGACAGATAAGGTAATAATCACATTTTCCATACAGTCTGACCCCCTTCTGCTCACGAGAGTTTTCCGCATCAATTCTCTTCCAATAATCAATGATGCAAATCCCCCAAAATATACTAAGGATGAAAATATGTATTGCATTCCTTCGACTTGACACTTTTCACCTTCAAAAGTAGCTTTAAGCCACTTGGTGACCCATTCCCAACCCTCAGGAACTTAGGATAAAAACATATCCATAACATTACACTTTTCCTGAAAATATTATAAAATATTCCCCAAGACTTACGACTCACCCCATTTTCCCTTTTGCAGTGGAGTTGGCCCACCATCTCTTTTCGTCTGAGTCTGACTATGCATAGTGATGCAATATTATATTAATAACCATGATTATTTTTACATGGATAGGCGTACTTTCCTATCTGCGTCTTGGCTCACTAGCCTCATAACCACACAGTCTCTCTGACCCCATTACATATACAACCATATATATACACATATATAACTATGTTTTAATCTCACTCCAGTCATTCTCGCACACTAACCCAAGTGTGCAAAACATAGTGAAATGTGCGCACCATTTCCTTGGTAACACTTCTCCGCGCACTTACTTAGATGCGCGCGACACCAAAACCAGGTACTAATGACTCACTAGCCTATATATACATTACATGCACCATTAGTACCAATGACTCACTAGCATGTATGTACAATTGCAAAGGGTATGGATCAGGGACATTACATTCCTCTCCCCCTTATTTATGCACGGTCCTCAATGCATCATATACACATGTACATACATAATTTCAAAAACAATTCAAACAGATGAGGATACTCTACTCGCATAGAATCCTCACACTCCCAAGTTGCATCTTCAGGAATGTACCAGGTATGTTCATTGGACCATTGCCAACTCCATGAATCGATTTCAGAGATTCTTGATTTTTCGATCCAATATGAAAACTGGTCGCACACGAAATCCGCCTTTTGGCTCCACCTTAATCACATTCCAATAAATGACATGATTAACATTAGCTACACACGTCTTAAGCAATAACACATGGAAAAAATTATGAATACATAATGACGTAGGCAATGCAAGCATACAAGTGACAGGATCAATCATGTCTAGGATTTCAAATGGCCCACAGTAGTGTTGAGTTGAGAAAAAGGTACAAATATTCTCCTTATTACCATGGTTTATGATATATTCTTGATTGACTTTTCTATTAATTAGAATTAATTTGGAAAGGAAATGATTAAAAATTCTTTTACAAATATTATTGAATGATATTAGATATTTTCTAAAAATTTGGTTTGAATTGTTTTGATTTTATTGCAGAAATAAACAATTGTTGTTAACTCAAGATAGTTAAGGAGATTATGAAGATCTCTAGGCCATTGGAGATTGAAGGAATCAGGCATAAAACAATTTAAAGTAAGATTGACTCTTTATTGTAATCTTCATAAATAGTAAAAGAAATCCTGAGCATCTCTCAATCCTCAAGATAGCTTAAGTTACTCATGTCATTGTATATATAGAGGATGGTGAACAATAGAGAGGGACAGAAAATTCAACCAAGCATTCAAATCTCTTAATTTTTGACATGTTGTACAAAAAT
Organism: Picea engelmannii; assembly: GCA_009831015.1. Taxonomy (NCBI): domain Eukaryota; kingdom Viridiplantae; phylum Streptophyta; class Pinopsida; order Pinales; family Pinaceae; genus Picea; species Picea engelmannii. Next base: position 164,464 of record ML809694.1, on the reverse strand, counting down.
TTATTGTAAATGATTTACCGGTTGTGGAATTAATGAAAGCCTTGAGCATTTTGATCATATTTGCGTACTGAGTTTTTAGCAGCAGTACCTTTTGAAGACTGTGGGCCTAGTCAGAAGCAGTTACTGCCTCATCTGTACTCGTATCAATTATGTTTTATTTCTCTGATTCAAATTTTGATGCAACAGTTAAGATAAATTCGTGAGTGTGTTGATTCTTTTATGAATTAGATATTTTGATCATTTGCAGAGAATAGATGTTTCATTTAAAGATTATCGATTGGTGTTCCATTTCCAATTGTTTTTAATTTATCACTTGTGGATTATGTTGGCACAGGGGCAGACCTAGGGTTCAACTCCAAGAGCAAACCAACAAGCCCTAGCTATTGGCCCTTTTGGAAACACCTGTGAATCAGATGCACTATCACCCAAAGCAACTATGAGGGAGTTGTAGGATAGAAATGTCTACAACCAAGGGTAATATCAAGTGGATATAGCACAAGAACAACACAACATTCATATATCACTTATAAGCTTGATCTACTCCATGCATCTATCAGATCTACCTTAGCAATGCAATAATAGTATATGAAGGACAAATACAAAATACCAATCATACACAACACAAAATATATGTGGTTCACCCTCTCTCTAGGGATACATCCACAGAACTGTGCTATATTATATTGATGTAAAGCATACAATTCTTTTCTGCACTCTGCGCTAGCAGATCTTCTCTTCTCATATATTTCTCTCCCCTCCTTGCGCACCCAACTGCATGGTTGATATTCACACCCAGCTGAAGATCTTACAATCCAGAAGGCTCTTGTACCCAACACTTCTCTCTCTCACAATACTCTTCTCTCGACCAACTCAATATCAAAAGTAACAATAAAAACACATCAACCCAAAAGTACCAACCCAATATAGGCCCTTTAGGCCTTTATTTATACATTACAATCTTTCACCGACATCCTTAGGCCGAAACCTAAGTGTCCAAAACCCTAGATACCAAAACCCTAGGTGTCTAAAACCCTAGGTCAACTTGACCAGTGTTTTCAGGGCTTCACTAGCCTGTCTTTACTTCCTTCTCATGTGGTGCTCCAAAGCATCTAATGGTGGATTTTTCCTCTTTCTCAGTCATCCACGGTCCTTCTTCCTTGCTTATCTGTCATCCCCGATCTCCTCGTCCAACGAATTTCTTTCTTGAGCTTCGCTCCATCTTTTCTTCTCTTTTGTTCACTTCGACCCAGTGTCAGTCACTGTGTCTTCCATGAAGTTTGCTTTTCCCATTTTCTTCCTTGTTCTTCACTTCCTTCCATAACCAAGGGCCAACAGGCCCCCAACACTCACCTGTGACTTGTCCTGAGGGACTTCGATCTAACTATTTTGTTGTACTTTAACTTTGGACTGCGCAGTGCAACCTTTTCTTTCTACTTTATGCCTCCTCTTCCTCCTTGTGTAGACTGTCTTTTCTATGTTTGGTACCCAATTTCAACTGCACCTGGTACCTAGACCCTTGATTTGTTTGATTTTACTGAGAGATGGGCATCCAAACCTGGTTATGGTGTCATCAAATATGAAGTGCGCAGCTGTAGTTTCACTACAGTCCTTAACTACTCGAGCTTCGGCCCATCTGGTCAAGTACTCTGTTGTTGTGATTATGTACCTTTCTCTTGTGCGCTTCCCTGATGGGTTTATAGGTCCAACGAAGTCAATGGCCCATTTCTTGAATGCTTGTAGGGTCAGTTGTGGTGCTAATGACATTTCATCTCTTATGGATGGTTTCCCAACCTTTTGGCATACATCGCAGGCTCTGGAATAGTCTTTAGCATCTCTGTGTAAAGTAGGCCACCAAAGGCGAGCTCTCAGGACCTTCTACGTAGTTGCTTTCCTTGCATAATTTCCTCCTACGATGCCTTCATGAGATTCTGTGAGGATCAACGAGTGTTCTTCATCCATAACACATCTTCGCAAGATCTCATATGATCCCATCTTGTATAGATGACCGACTATAAGTGAAAATTTTGCAGTGCACACCACTAGCTATTTCTTCTAGGGAATTGTGTACTCGCTAGGTGCCATTCTAGTTGACAGGAACTAGACTATGTCTACAAAGTGGTCATTGATTTTTCTAATGGCTAGCAATTGTGCATCCGGTAGTGTATCCTCCAAACTGGTGGGTTCTTCACCATGTTCCAACCTCGACAAGTGGTCAGGACCTTTGTTCATTCTTCCTGGATTAACTATGATCGCAAAATCATATTCTTGAAACAATAGGATCCATCTGCATATTTTCCCCCCCAACACTGGCTTGTTTACCAGGTACTTTAGCATGGAGTGATTAGTAAACATTTTAAAGTGTCCTCCCAACAAATAGTGGTGAAATTTCTACAGTGCATACACCATGGATAATCCCCTTCTTTTAGTAGTGGTATAATTAATCTCAGTTGTGGATAACTTTCTGCTAGAAAATGATAGAGGATCGTCAATATCTCCTTCTCCTGGTTGTGATAATACAGCTCCTAAAGCAATAGAAGATGCATCGACATGCACATGAAACTCCTGGGTCCAGTCTGGAAAAACCAAAATGGGTGCGGTAACCATTTTCTCTTTCAGTTTGTCAAAGCTTTGCTGGCATTCTTCAGTCCAACTAAACTGACAATCCTTCTTCAACAAATTCTCCATGGGTGCTATAATCTGAGCATATCCTTTAATGAACTTTGTGTAGTATCCTGTGTGTCCCAACACCGTGCATAGATGTTTAACTGTTGTGGGAGGGGGTAGATCAACTATAATAGCGATATTAGATGGATCTACCATCAATCCTTGCTTACATACAATATGTCCTAACAGAACTCCAAATGGTGAGAAGAAAATGCATTTCTTCAGATTCAAAGCAATTTGACACTGCCTTCATTTATCCAACATTAGCCTTAGACATTCAATATGATTTTTTAATAAACTAAAGACAGTCCAATCATCAAAATATGCTTCTAAAAATTTGTGCAAAAACTCCTTGAATGCTTCGACCACCACCCTGGAAACGATGGTTGGGGAATTCTTCAATCCAAATGGCATCACTGTATACTGATAGGATCCCCATTCTGTTGCAAATGTAGTCTTGTGGCGATCTTCCTTGGCAATTCAGATCTGATGGTATCCTGAAAATCCATTTGTAAAAGAATATACTTCCTAGCCTCCTATGTTGTCTAACACTTCGTCAGTGAATGATGTAAGGAAGGGGTAATGTAAACAAGCATCATTATGCTTCCGAAGGTCTACGCATATTCTGATCTCTTTTGTGTTCTTGTCTTGTACCACCATAGGGATAATCCACTCTGATTCTTCCACAGGTTCTATAATCCCTGCTTCCAACATTCTGTCAAGCTCGATCTTCACTTTCTCCTTATATTTCGGGTTCAATCTATAAGGTCTCTATTTGACTGGTTTAGAATCTGGATTTAAGGGAATCCTCATCTCTCCCATAGGTCCTTTAATACCCTTCATATCAGTGAACTTGGTCGGAAACAAGTCTTGATACTCGTGCAACAACTCATTAATCTTGTCAATGGTGGCAACAACCCAATAATCTCTGACATTAGCAAGCTTCGGTGTCTCCTCTGTTCCAATATTGAATTTCTTGATCTTGATCGATTGTCCAATAAATGGTAGCTCAACTCCTGGCCCTTCTGTTGAACAACTGAGAGGGGGGGCGGGGGGGTGAATCAGTTGTACCTGTGCTTAAACAATTATGCTTATTTTAAACTCTTTACACAGTATTTAATGACAGTCACAATAATGCAGGGAAGTAAGCAAAGCAATTTGACATTGCCTGCATTTATTCAACATTAGCCTTAGACATTCAATATGATTTTTTAATAAACTAAAGACAATCCAATCATCAAAATATGCTTCTAAAAATTTGTGCAAAAACTCCTTGAATGCTTCGACCACCACCCTGGAAACGATGGCTGGGGAATTCTTCAATCCAAATGGCATCACTGTATACTGATAGGATCCCCATTCTGTTGCAAATGTAGTCTTGTGGCAATCTTCCTTGGCAATCCAGATCTGATGGTATCCTGAAAATCCATCTGTAAAAGAATATACTTCCTAGCCTCCCACGTTGTCTAACACTTTGTCAGTGAATGGTGTAAGGAAGGGGTAATGTAAACAAGCATCATTCAGCTTCCGGAGGTCTACGCATATTATGATATCTTCTGTGTTCTTGTATTGTACCACCATAGGCATAATCCACTCTGATTCTTCCACAGGTTCTATAATCCCTGCTTCCAACATTCTGTCAAGATCGATCTTCACTTTCTCTTTATATTTTGGGTTCAATCTATAAGGTCTCTAGTCTCGAGAGGAATAAAGGAGGAGTTGAAGCTCACATGTCAGAAGCACAGAAGTAAGATGTTGAGGCAGAAGGTGCAGAGGATGGGAAAACCTTAATGATGAATAAGGTTATTTTGAAGTAAGAGCCAAAGACTGAAAAGCCAACACAGAGGAATGGTTTGTTTAGGACATCTTGCAAAATGAAGGACTGAGTTTGCAAGGTGATAATTGACAGTGGGAGCACTGAAAACTTAGTATCCACAAATATGGTGGAGAATCTAGAGCTGGATATGATTCAATACTCGATGCCATATAAAGTCTCATGGTTGCAGAAAGGTCATCAGGTAACAGTAACTAAACAATGCCTTATTGAATTTAAGATAGGAGGATATAGAGATGAAATTTCGTATGATGTGATTCCCATGGATGTATGTCATGTTTTGTTGGGAAGACCATGATAGTATGACAGGAATTTCATTCATGATGGGAGGAGAAATACTTACACCTTAGAGAACAATGGTAGGACACATATGTTGCTGCCAATTGAAGAAAATAAGGTGAAGGATGAATCTAACATGAGTATACTTCTCATGAGTGGGAAGGAACTCTTGAATGAAGTAGAAGGAACAAGAGATGTAGTTTTTTGTAGTGAGGAAGTCGAGGGTCATCCTTACCAGTACTTCAATCGAGGATTTTCTTGAGGAAGTTCAGGAACTGTTAGAGAATTTTGCGGATATAATATTGGATGAGTTTCCAAGATCATTGCCACCTATCATAAGTATCATTCATCACATTGATTTGGTACCAGGAGCAAACCTGCTGAACAAAGCAACATACAGGTTGACACCTCAAGAGAATGAGGAGGTGAAGAGACAGGTTTAGGATCTGTTAGACAAAGGATTGGTTAGAAAAAGCTTGAGTCCATGTCCAGTACCAACTTTATTGATTCCAAAGAAGGATGGAGGATGGAAAATGTGTATAGACTTAAGGGCCATAAACAACATCACCATTAGATAAATATTTCCATTACCAAGAATGTATGATTGAATGGATTGTTTGAGTGGAGCGAACTATTTTTCAAAGATAGATTTGAAAAGTGGATATCACCAGATAAGAATGCGGGAAGGTGATGAGTGGAAAAAAACATTCAAGACAAATGAGGGGTTGTATGAATGGATTTTTATGCCTTTCGGCTTAACGAATGACCCGAGTACGTTTATGAGGCTCATGAATGAAGTGTTGAAGGATTTCATTGGAAAATTCGTGATTGTATATTTGGATGATATATTGGTCTTTAGCAAGACTAAAGAGGAGCATATGAGGCATTTGATGTTGGTGATGAAGAGGTTGCAACAAGAGAAACTGTTGATTAATTTGTTAAAATCCTCTTTCATGAAGACAGAACTCATATATTTATATTTTGTCATTTTGTCAAATGAGTTGAAGATGGATCCTGAAAAGGTAAAAGCAATCAAAGAATGGTCGTCACCAATGGATATCTTTAAGGTGAGAAGCTTCCATGGATTAGCAAGTTTCTATCATGAGTTCATCAGAAATTTTAGTGGGATTAGTGCTCAGATGATGGATACAGTGAAGAAAAGACACAAGTCTTTCAAATGGACAAAAGAGGCTGAGAAGAGCTTCAATATATTGAAGGAGAAGATAATTGAACAATTAATTCTGGTATTACCGGATTTCAGGAAGACATTTCAGGTGAGGTGTGACATGAGTGGAGTTGCAGTTGGAGTGATATTAAGTCAAGAAAACATACATGTTTCATATTTTAGTGAGAAACTGAAAGAATCCAAGAAGAAGTACTCCACATATGACAAAGAGTTATATGCCTTATTCAGAAAGATCTTTTACACGACTATGGTTGAGTTATTAAGCATTTGTTGATTAACCAATTAGGAAGCTTAAAGAAAGAGGAAGAATTATAGAATATATGTGACAAACATATAAACATGTACATAATTGAAATGAAGCATAAAATAACAACAAACCATAACACCAATGTGATAACGGAGTTCGACAATCTCGCCTACGTCTCTGGGCCTTGTCTTAGTGGGATTTCTTATTTTTGTTCGAAGATTTACAAGTACATAATGATAGTTCCAAAAGGTTAAAAAAATGATTTGATCATGTTCTACTATATCTCATGAACCCATCAAAACTAACGGCACCCATATCGGATGAACACAACTCCCAGAAATGGCTCGCAAAGGTGTGCTCCTCAATAGCTTACATGCATGACAATGGATTTTTCTCATAAATTTGGTAGCATAAACATGTTCTGAACCTCCTCCCATGGCCTTAAGAAGGCCTGGTTTATATAGGTCTGAAGTTGGTAACCATCTCCCAACTTCCCCCCAAGATCTGGCCTCAAAAAGGGCCCAATATCTCCCAAAAATGGGCTAAATCTCCCAAATCTGCATAAAACTCCATTAAAAATCTTAAGCTAAGGTTTAAAAACCCACTTATGCATATAATTAGGGTGAAAACCCTTTTTACCTGCGCTCCTGGTCATGTGGGATGGATCCATGTGGTCAGGCGCTATTCTCCTCGCGTGCTAGCCCCCTGGTCTCCTGGCCCTCGGTCGCATTACACTACCATGTGTCCAGGCCCCCCTGCTCTACACACTATCATATTGTTACAACCCCTGATTTGGTAGCCCATGGTCTAGCCCTTGGTCGGCGAGATAGCCCAACCGAACGAGGCTAACCTTATCCATCCGTGCCAAACACTAACCGCAACCCGGGTCAATGGAGTGTGGAACCATGTGCTGGAACGAATGTTATAACCGCGCCAATAGTTGGAGGTAAGGTCAAGGGCTAAGAGGGTTGGGGCCAAGCCCCGACCCTTTCCGCGTCCAACCAAAACACCACACCACTTTAAAATAAAGTTCAATGATATGGATAATAAGCATCAAACGTGAGCGGGTTGGCTAGCCCATCCCTGCTAAACCCTAGCGCGGTGGGAGGTCCAGTGTTCGAATCTAGTAAGCTCCAAACAAATTTTCAAAAACATGAACCAGTAATAAGGTACCATGTGGCAGCCCATATCTGGGCCACGTGGCACTGCTCCATTTTCCAAGAACCAAGCCTCGTTTCAGTCACCCAATGGTCCACTTTTCTGCCACGTCAACTGCCTTGTCATCTGACTGTACCCTGCCACGTGTCTCCATACAAACGTGCCACATGTAGTCATATGGATGTGCCACATGTCACCACTACAAGGGTGACACATGTCACTCTCGAATTGGCCCACCTATACCAGCCACATCAGCGTCTGTACGCCCAGTCAGCCTACCACATGTTAGCTTGAGAAGCTTCCAACTATGCCTGCCATCTCATCTGTATGGTCATACATCGTGTAAAGTCAACTGCCACGTGGCACTATATGGACTGTACAGACATCATTTTTTACCTGTTTGGAAAAACGAACAGATCTCCATAACTTGAGCATGCAACGTCCGTTTGAGCACGTTCAAGTTGCGTTGGGTTCGTATCGATGAGGCCTTTGAACATGTCCATTTTGAAGCTATTCTGAGAAATTTTATTTTTAGGCCTTTCTGAGCCCCATCAAGCTCCTGGATCCAATTATGGATTAAACCTCCCCACTAAAGGAAATTTTCGTCCCACAAAAGGTTACAAAATGGATCTTACTGATTACATACTCATAAGGAAAAAAACAAAAACACTATGTTGTACAAAAATGATGTTATAACAGGTCATCATTTCAACATGTGTGATTACAGTAATGGAAGCAATATACAATGAAGTTGTGACATCCACTTCTGGCAAAACCAAGTGGTTGATTTCCTTCCTTCATGGTGTTCCTCTTTCTTCATTGGTAATATTTCTTCCTTCGTGAGTACATGTGCAATCCTTTTGTCCTTTCTTGGACGAAGCTCCGGATTAAGATTCCAACAACTAGTCTTTTGATGTCCACCCTTGTTACAAAACATGCACTGACTTTTTGGCATCTAGACCTATTTTCCCTTCTATTTATTCCATTGTGGAGTTGAATCTTTATGTCTTGTTTCCTTCCTAGCTGAGATAGATTTCCTGTACATAGTTTGTCTCTTCCAACACTTGCCAACACAATGCTTGGGTGAATGACAAAAAGTACATGGATACATATTCCACAAGTTTCGGATTACATGATTATGTTTTTTATAATAAAAAGGAGAATTGGTAAAAAAATTACCATTATACCTTCCTTGATGATCTTCACTTTGCTTTGGAGATGACTCGCATTCACTACCACAATCAAGGAGTGATATGCCATCACCTTTCGTGAAGTGTTCCTGCAATGTCTTAAGCTGGCCATTTGAAGCATTACTTGCTTCCGAAGTTTTGGAACCCATCTTGGAGAATGCTCCAATATCCACTTTTCCATATCCCAATCCTAAATATCGAGGCCTTTCCACAACCTCAATGGGATTAACGATACCTTGACCCTCAATTCCAAGTCCCTTTCCTTCATAACCCATCTTGGTTAGCAATCTCAAACCTATACCTCTTTTATGTTTTTCAAATGCACCAAAACCATCTTGATGGGAACAAGGAGAATTTTATGAATGACCTTCACTGCATACCCCAGAGATGTTTTCTGAAATAGATGTAGAAGTAACTTCCTTCAATCCTTCTTTGACTTTGTTTTTCTTTGAGGATTTCACTTGAACCGGTCTCTTTCATTCGAAGTAGTCTTCATACAACACTTTCACCATCTCAGCCATGGAAAACACCGAATTTCTGAATTCCTTCTCATCTTGAGAAAGTCCTCCTGTAGATGTCATTTTCTCCCTTGAGATGATCTCTTCCCTGGTTAACATGCAAACTCAAATCCAAATGTCAACTAGCTCTGATACCACTTTATCCGAAAATATATTTTACACGACTATGGTTGAGTTATTAAGCATGTGTTGATTAACCAATTAGGAAGCTTAAATAAAGAGGAATAATTCAGAAGAGATGTGACAACCATATAAACATGTACAGAACTGAAAATGAAGCATAAAACAACAATGAACCATAACACCAATGTGATAATGGAGTTTGACAATTTCACCTACGTCTCTAGGCCTTGTCTCAGTGGGGATTTTTTTTTTCCGAAGATTTACAAGTACATAATGATAGTGCCAAAAGGTTACAAAACTAATCTAGTCATGTTCTACCAGATCTCATGAACCCATCAAAACTGATGACACCCAAATTGGATGAACGGAGCTCCCAGAAATGGTCTGCAAAGGTGCGCTCCTCAATAGCTTCCCTGCATGACAATGGTTTTTTCTCAACAATATGGAAGCATAAAAATGTTATGAACCTCCTCCCATGACCTTAAGAAGGCTTGGTTTATATAGCATTGAAGTTGGTAACCATCTCCCAACTTCCCCCCAAGATCTGGCCTAAAAAAGGGCCCAATATCTCCCAAAAATGGCCTAAATCTCCCAAATATGCATAAAAATCCATTAAAAATATTAAACTAAGGTTTAAAAACCCACTTCTGCATATAATTAGGGCGCATCCCCTTTTTACCCGTTCTCTTGGTCATGTGGGATGGCTCCATGTGGTCAGGCGCTATTCTCCTAGCACACTAGCCCCCTGGTCTCCCCACCTCTGGTCGCATTGCACCGCCATGTGTCCAGGCTCCCCTGCTCCATGCGTTATCATATGGTTACAGCCCCTGATTTAGTAGCCTATTGTAATGTCCCCAAGGCCGAGCCCTGTTGTAAATCATGTCTATGAAGTATAAAGCTTGTTTATGAACTGTAATTCAAGTTTATAAGGCTAGTGAGACAAGTTATATAAGCTAGTGGACTTATGTGTTATTAGGCCAGGGAACCTAAGTGTTGAAGGCCAGGAGCTTAATTTTGTACATGTAATTATGCACAGTATTAATACAAAACGTCTCTGTGTGTGGACCAACCACAATGAATGAGTGATGGGGGACTAAGCTTCCACAAAACCTGGGTAAGGGATTGGGGGCTAGAAGGTTGGAAAGAGAGGCTAAGTGTGGAGCCTAGGGGCTTAAGCCCTTGGGAATAATATTTTAATATTATCCCAAAAGCCATGTGAAATCTATGTTTTTTCCTAGGTTCCTGGGGAGGGATGCATGCAACTTCATGGGAGACATGTGTCGACCCAGGCGCATGTGATTTAATCGAGGAAATGAGCTGTGTTGGGGGTTCTCTTCCATTTCCATCGAATGTTGTGTAGGAGTGGGGTGGGCATTCCTCGAACCATCACCTGAATCTGGGGTTCGACCTTCCAATTCCTCCATCCTCCATCTGTACGTGTTTTGCCTCTGTGATTGAATTTATGTACACCTTACGCATTTCTAAAACCAAAGTGGTGAGTTTGTTCCTTATTGTTGGTCAAGAGAAACGAATGTCTCGTAATTGTTGAGCCGTGCATCCTGTGTTGCTTGCTGGAAAGCTCAACGCATCCTGTAATCACAGAGTCATGCTATGCTTTAGCACTGATCGTTTCCATTTCGGGCGTCCATACCCATTTTCCCAATTGACTATTGTGGCCATGCAATGTTGGACTGTGTGTGGCTTGCTGGCAAGTGTGAGGGAGGTGATTGTTGTTGAAGAGGCAGGTTACCTAGTCTGTGAGCGACTCTCTCCAGGTGAGAGAGTGCGCGGAGGAAGTGAGAACTCCTGGAAGGAGTCATGTAGATGCCACAGAGCTCGGAGACTTCTGGTCCAGTTTGCTGATGAAGCCTAAGGGAAGGGAGGTTAGCAGCCGATGGACTGTCTTGGTGACAATTATTGTTCCTGAGTTTATACTTTAAGGCTATAAAGTATACCGTCAAGGCATCTGTAAATATTAAAGGAATAATTTGAGAGTAAAAATTCAAAGGAAGATTAAAGCAGAATTAGTTTCTCAACTATCTCTGTCTTGCTTCCTATTGTTCTTGGATGCTAATGTCTCTCTCAATAGCATCCCATCAACGTTCTAACTCAACCCAGGTAGTTGTTGTTTGTAAAATGGTATTAAATAAATTTAAGGCAATACTGGTTTGATCTTGAAGGCCTGGTTCAATGTTGGGTTGTCTGCTACTTGGAACAGTCATGGAGGATAAAACTTTATTTATTTGTAAAAGGATTTTAATCAAATGTTACTTCAAATTTTCCAGAGATGAAATCAAGAAAAACAATTTTGAAATTCAAAACAGTAATGTAAATACATTCGAGGTTGTTTCCTGGATTTGTAACAATTTTGAGAATTGTAAAATAACAAATAAACACTACAGAAAAATATGAGGCTTTAATCAAGAAAGAATCTCATATTTCAATCGACAATGATGAAAGAAAACGAGGTTTCTAACGAAACTTAAGTATTAAGGTACAGAAGATTTACAGGTCTTAAAATTACTAATAGCAATTTCAGAGGAAAAACTGTAAATAATTTGACATCCAAACCAATCTGAAATATAAATCAATGATGTAGATAACTTCAAATTGATTATTCGTTAGAAAAACATTGAAAGAAAAATTCAACAAAGTATAATAAACAGAGTTGAAGAACACATAGCTACAAATTTGCAGGATTCAGAATCTCGTTTGTGATCTATATTCTGATGTATTTGAAAACTGTTATTACAAAAATGGCTCTCTCCAAAAATTCTGAAGCCCTTTCTCAGTCTTTAGAAACTACATTTATACATTTTCATCAAAATTTTCTCGTTGGTGACTAACCAACTTCCTAATATTACGGTTGCATAAAAATAATGTCAATCGTTTACAATTTCTTTCTAATTTCTAATAATAAAAAGATTTAAAAAAGATTTTAAGCTTGCGTTGACGAACTTTCTTTCTCCGCTTCAATACACTGAACACATTTCTCCAAAAACTTCACAAAAGTCCTGGGAGCATCTGGTATCTCATTTGCTTAAAATAAGAAAAAAAAATTCTGCAATTCGGGCAAACGATTTTCTATCATCTTTTCTGTGAATTTAATAGTTTTCAATTTTATATTTGACGTCACCATCCATTTGTTAATCTCTGTAATATTGATCAATTTAATTTTTGAAATCTTTGTTTTCATTTCCTCCAACGCTTCTTTAAACCTTAGCTGGTGCTTGGCAATATTAATTTCACCTAATAATCCGGAACATTCATCTGTTCCGATATTCAATGAAACTCTCTCTATGAGATTGAAAATTCCCTGGCAATAATCATTAACTTCTCTTGTTATTCATTTATATTTGGCCAGGTTTTCTTCCCACACTTTTAATATTATGTCCCCTTTAACCTGTTCAGAAATAGATAATTTCTGAATCTTTCCAACTTCTTCCTTTGATGAGAAAGCCACTGCCTTCTGAAAAGTTGTCCTAGCTGCTTTCACCTCCCTTTCCTTCTAGAACACATTCTCCAAAGACTTATTCATTTCTTGAAAATAATTCTGGATTACTTCCAGATTCAAGAACACTTTCTGTTGTTCTTTCTCTATTCTAAAATATATCTCCAATGCTTGTGTCCTGAAATTTTCAAGTTCTACTACCTGGTTAGTAATAGAAATAATTTTATCTTGTAAATGTTTGTTTTCTTCTCCTAGCTTTCGAACTTGTTCCTGTGTGACCTGTATTATGTGTTTTGCCTCATCCAAGTCTTTATTCATTTTCTGGATTTCTTGCATATCCTTTAGTCTAGCTTGTTCTAGACCCTTTTGTATTCCCCAACTAATATTTCTCTCATTTTCTTTTAATTTGTCTTGCAACTGAATTATTGTTTGGTCCTTCTGTTCGAGCATAGTTGTTAAATTGCCAACAGAATACATATTTGTTGATGCTATAGTACCCATTGTACCTACTATTTCTGTAGCAAATTCTCCATCCTTGAGTTTCTTTCCATCTATAATAACCCTATGTTTTTTAATCATCCCTTCTCCTCTTGGATGAATTTTCTGTTTCAAGACTGCTCTTCGCTTTTTACTGAAAAAGTAATTTGATGGGGGGATTTCATCTCTCGAAATCGTCTCTAGATCACTGACATATAAAACTCTTTCATGGGGGGTTCCAAAATTTGACTGCAATAGAGTTAAAGATGTGATAGGACTACCGAGCTCTGTTGAAGTTGTTCCTCCTATCTTTTCTGGAACATTTTTCATGATTTCTGGAACTGTTTCCATCTCTTTTCTCTTCTCCGTTCCCGATTATTTTGTTTGGGAACCCTTTGTGTATCTTGGGAAGGTATCTCGGTATTCTTCAACTTACCTTTGTTATTTTCTTTATCCTGTGTATTAGTTTCAAACCCTGGAGGGGGTCCTTCCTGTTCTGGCAGTGGGGTCGAAATTTCACCCTGTAAACTCTTAGGTAGGCAACTTCACCTATGGCTTTGAAAAGATGTGAATCCAGTCTGTGAGTCAGGTGGCAAGGCCTAGACTCTATTCAATACTTCTTCATAGGACTTAACATCTTGAAATATATCATCATAAATAGATACTTCATGTTCATATGCCTTTAGATTACAATGTATGAAATGCCTACTTATTACTTGGTAGGGGTCATATTTTTTGTGCTCAATATCTACTATTTTCACTTCTTCTAATGACTCAACCTCTACCTTAGAATGGCCTAAATTTGATGAATAAAATTTCCCAATATGAACAGGGAAAGATGGCCATGATTTCTTCTGAAGTGCTTTTAATTCCAATCCAACACCGCCCTTGACTATCTGATAAGTTACTTCCCTGCACACTAATCTGTCTGGTAGGAATTTAGGGAGTGCATGAGGGGGAATGGAACAGCCATAAACCCTAATGTAGGAAAAAATTTCCTTAATAAACCAGTCGGCAACTGCTTTAAGACTTTCTATGATTATATCAAAAATGTGAGGGGGTTTGCATCCAAAAAACATTTTGTGCATGGGAATAATAATAAAATGACAAACCTCATAAAATGTGTCTTTAGCATTTTCTTCCCAAAGGGCCGAGTAATATTTATGAATGGGTTCTGGACAGGAAATGCTCCAACTCCAATTCATTAATGGAAAGGGATTCATAAAACATATTGCATCCATAATGTATGCAAACATATAAAAAGTTGTTGGTTGTCCCTTTGATTTGGATGCTTTGTAGTTTAAAATTTCTTGTGTTAGGTTATCTGATAAAATCTTATGCCAGTTAAAACCATTTCCTTCTGAAGCTTACTCTAAAAAGGGCACCCAATCTGCATGAAAATGACAGGGATCTTTTCTCCCAAAAATTCTGCATAACATAATGGTTATATAAACCATGTATTCATTTAAAGAGGTTGTAGCATAAATCCCATGAGCATCAGCTCTAAACTTTGCTTCAGACCTTGCCCATCCTCTAATCATATCGGGATATGTCTGGTCTGCCTCAATACATTCTTTTCTCTGAAACTCTGCTAAAAATTCAGCATTAAAATTCTCGTTGGTGACTAACCAACTTCCTAATATTACGGTTGACATTATGTTTATGCAACTGTAATATTAGGAAGTTGGTTAGTCACCAACGAGAAAATTTTGATGAAAATGTATAAATGTAGTTTCTAAAGACTGAGAAAGGGCTTCGGAATTTTTGGAGAGAGCCATTTTTGTAATAACAGTTTTCAAATACTTCAGAATATAGATCACAAATGAGATTTTGAATCCTGCAAATTTGTAGCTATGTGTTCTTCAACCCTGTTTATTATACTTTGTTGAATTTTTCTTTCAATGTTTTTCTAATGAATAATCAATTTGAAGTTATCTACATCATTGATTTATATTTCAGATTGGTTTGGATGTCAAATTATTTACAGTTTTTCCTCTGAAATTGCTATTAGTAATTTTAAGACCTGTAAATTTTCTGTACCTTAATACTTAACTTTCGTTAGAAACCTCGTTTTCTTTCATCATTGTCTATTGAAATATGAGATTCTTTCTTGATTAAAGCCTCATATTTTTCTGTATTGTTTATTTGTTATTTTACGATTCTCAAAATTGTTACAAATCCAGGAAACGGCCTCGAATGTATTTACATTACTGTTTTGAATTTCAAAATTGTTTTTCTTGATTTCATCTCTGGAAAATTTGAAGTAACATTTGATTAAAACCCTTTTACAAATAAATAAAGTTTTATCCTCCATGACTGTTCCAAGTAGAAGACAACCCAACATTGAACCAGGCCTTCAAGATCAAACCAGTATTGCCTTAAATTTATTTAATACCATTTTACAAACAACAACTAATCGAGTTGAGTTAGAATGTTCATGGGCTGCTATTGAGAGAGACATTAGCATCCAAGAACAACAGGAAGCAAGACAGAGACAGTTTTGAAACTGATTATGCTTTAATCTTCCTTTGAACTTTTATTCTCAAATTATTCCTTTAATATTTACAGATGCCTTGACGGTATACTTTATAGCCTTAAAGTATAAACTCAGGAACAACAACAGTGAAGGTGTATACTCCTGGGGTGGGACAGAAATGTGGGGAATGAGAGTCTGTGGGCAGTGGACATAAGTGGCTCCTGGGAGAGGATCCTTCTTCTGTGACTGTGTGTCTTCCTGTATTCCCTGCCTAGCCTAGGAATCCCTACCCGGTGGAGCTTAGTCCTAGCTCAGGGGTGACCTACTGCTGAGAGTGATGAGAAGCGCAGCCTAAGGCTAGGAGGTTCATGGGAGGTCTACACGCAGTTGGTGAATTACATCCAGTCTAAAAGATAAGTATATACATGTGTATAATTTCAATTAAATATGCATGTCTGTGATTCTAGCAATGTTTACATATATTTCGTTGTATTCGTGAATTGTTGTTAATGTCGTGGATTATGTATGCTAACGATATTAATGTGCTTACATTGTGTTTAACTGTAATTAAGAAATTCTATTTCATAAGAATTCATAATATGTTACAGTAGTGTTTTTTCCGCGTAGTAATGTTGGCCTGACCATGGGGTTGATGGTCGGGAACGTTACACCTGTGGTTTATCCCTTGGTCAGCAGGCTAGCCTGACCGACAAGGGATAACCTTATCCATTCGTGCCAAACACTAACCATAGCCTAGGTCAATGGAGTGTGGAACCATGGGCTGGACTGAATACTATAAGCATGCCAACAGTTGGAGGTAAGGTCGTATGGTGGAGAGTTGAAACCAAGGGCTAGGGCCAAGCCCCAACCCTTTCCACGCCCAACCAAAAAACCACACCACTTTAAAATAAAGTTTGATGCTATGGTTAATAAGCATTAAACACGGGCAGGTTAGCTAGCCTATCCCTGCCAAACCCTAGCCCAATGGGAGGTCCATTATTCAAATTTGGTAAGCTCCAAACAATTTTTCAAAACCACGAACCAATAACAGGGTGCCACGTGGCACCTCTCCATTTTTCGAGAACCAAGACACATGTAAGTCACCCAATGGTCCACTTGTCTACCACATCAACTGCCCTATCATTTGACCATACCTTTCCATGTGTTGTCATATGGACGTGCCACATGTCGTCATATGGATGTGCCACATGTCATCGTATGGATGTGCCACGTGTAGCCGTACATACATGCCATGTGTCACCACTACAAGGGTGACACATGTCACTCCTGGATTGGCCCACCTGTACCTACCACATCAGAATACATACACCCAGTCATCCTGCCATGTGTCACCTCCATAAGCTACCAAGTGTGCCTGCCATGTCATTTGTATGACTTGTACAGTCAGTTGCCACGTGGCACTATACAATCATCATTTTTTGCCTATTTGGAAAAACGAACAGATTGCCATAACTTGAGTATACAAAGTCTGTTTGATCCCGTTCAAGTTGTGTTGGGTTCATATCGATGAGGTCTATGCACACGTTCATTGTGAAGCCATTCTGATAACTTTTATTTTTAGGCCTTTATGAGCCCCATTAAGCTCCTCGATCCAATTTTGGATCAATGCCATAATTCAAGCCTTAAAGAAATGGAGGCACTATCTCGTACCAAAGGAATTTGTTTTGTATAGCGATAATCAGGCTCTACAATTCATAACCAGAAAGGAGAAATTAAACCAGAGACACGCTAAGTGGATAGAGTTTATGCAAAATTTCACTTTTGTCATTAAACATATTTATGGTAATGCTAACAAGGTTGTTGATGCATTGAGCAGGAGGAGTTTGATTCTACAAGAATTTCAGGTCAAGACCTTGGGGTTTAATCACCTTAAGGAAATGTACCATAGTGATCCAAATTTCAGAGAGGCATAAGACGCATGTGTGATTCTTGTACTCAGAGACAGAAGCCAGTGGGTCGAATATCTGATTTGGGATGGGTTTTTGTTCAAGGGATGTCAGTTGTGCATACCAAAGTGTTCGATGAGGGAAAATTTTTTGAAGGAAAAACATAGTGGAGGTCTAGCCAGACATTTTGGCCATGAAATGTTTTTTTCCAAATTAAACGGTTCATATTATTGGCCAGGCATGAGAACAGAAGCGAAGAGGCTTGTGAAAAAATGTAAAATTTGTCAGTATGCCAAGGGGAAGAAGTAGAACACTGGGTTGTATCAACCATTTCCTATTCCAAAGAGGCCTTGGGATGCAATAAGTATGGATTTTTTGTTGGAGTTTCCAAGAACACAAAGGGGGAGTGATTCCATATTTGTGGTAGTGAATAGATTTTCAAAGATGGTACACTTTATCCCATGCTAGAAGACCAGTGATGCAACATATGTTGCAAATTTGTTTTTCAGATAGGTTGTGAGACTCCATGGATTTCCTAGGAGTATAGTTTCAGATAGGGATACCAAATTTGTTGGTCATTTATGTAGAACGTTGTGGAAAAAATTGGGGACAGAGCTATCTTTTAGTTCTACATATCATCCACGGATGGATGGACAGACCGAAGTGGTGAATAGAAGATTAGGAGATTTTCTGAGGAGTTTGGTCACTGAACACCATAGTTAGTGGGATCAGATTCTAGCACAAGCAGAGTTTGCATATAATGACTCAGTGAACAGAAGCACTGGGAAAATTCCATTTCAAATAGTGTATGGAATGAATCCAAGAGGAGTGTTGGAATTAAGACATCTGGAGTAGAGAGAAATTAGAATTTAGGAGTGCTAGAGCCAAAGACTTCGCTGCAGAAATGCAAGAACTCCATAATTTGATCAAGGAGTAGTTGAAGAAGAGAAGCAGTGAATACAAACACAGAGCTAATCAACACAGGAGGAAGCTTGAATTTGAAGTTGGATATCAAGTTCTAGCACATCTAATGAAGGAGAGGTTCTCGAGGGGAACATATAATAAGTTGAAATTGAAAAAGATAGGACCGTGCAAAATCCTCAGAAGCTTTGGTGAAAATTCTTATGAAATAGAGATGCCAGAAGATGTGGGTATATCACCCATATTCAATATTGCAAACCTGTATCCTTACAGGGAGGATAAAGTTGAAGGGTCAGGAGATCGAGGAGAGATCCAGTGAAGAAAGAAGATGCCTATAAAAGAAAATCCAAATATGGATCAGATCATAGACCAACAGATTGGAAAGAAGACCCGAAGGAAGATGCATTTTGAGTATTTAGTAAAGTGGAACCAATAGAAGACCCCAGTTGGGTTGGTAAAGAAGATATCCAGAAGAATGGAAAATCGGTGGAGGAGCTCATGGACAAGAGTCCATGAATTTTTCAGCCAGGGGAGTATGATGTAGGAGCATCATCAACAAAGCATGTGGAGGACAATTGGACGCACTTGTGCATATTTTGAAATATTTTGAACTCCAAAGTTGGTGTATTAATGTAATATCTGGCAACGATTTTTGAGTTATGAACATATTTAATGATCGGAGGCTGAGCCATCACGTAAGATCGATGGGGGGTGCATTTTTATTTAATGTGAAGGCCACAACACATATTCAGAGCATCCTCTCACATCTGTCTGACTCAATATTTATTGTAATAAATGTTAATTAGTTGAAAGCCTTTATTTTCGATAGGATAACATAGAGTAGTTGGAGGGAAGAACTCGAAGAGTCCCTTTGTATAAAGCTTTGTATTGTTGCCGAGAAGAGGCTATTGAATCTAATGTGCATATTTCCATTATAATCAAGAGTTGGAAGATACAAAGAAGTAGTGTATGAATGTATTTAAATTCAGTTGAATAAATATAGCAGATGAATATTGTCCCAAATGTGTGTTATTATTGCGTCTATCTGAATGAGTGAATGGTAGACTCTTTATTTGTTTTCATTTCTCTGTTATTCCTTATTCTTGTATCCATGTATGCATTACAGAGTTGAATATGTGATTCACTGTGGAGAGTGAATAAGTTTCTTTTCTTTGAGCGAGTGAAAGGTGTGCATATTATCTGCAAGGAATGTGTTGACGGAGTCTATTTTGACTCGTAAGCTCAGAAGAGATAGTGAGAGTTTTTATGTGCAAGGAGTGCATCGACATCCACAAGGAGTGTGTCACAGAGTTTTCAAACTCGAGACCTCAAGGGGAAATTGTTTGATTTTAGTCACAGAGGAGAGGACTTGTTGGAGAACAATCGCAAGGAGTGAAAAAACATCCATAGAGGAGCTGAGCATGGGAGAGAACCTGTTGCAAGGTGTGCACAGGTTGAGATTTCGGCTAAGTGCCGAAGAGAGTGTTCATAGGAACAAAAGGGAAGTCAAAGAAGAAAATATTAGGAGGGAGAGTGATAGAAAGTCTTCAAGGAGAGAAGTCCCAGAAGTTTCCATAAAAGTCAATGGACAAGATTCATTCCAGAGGGAGATGAACGATTCCAGACCATCAAATCTGGGAGAACTATGTGGAGGCTAGCTGTAAGGTGTTTCGGCACTTTGAAGTTTGGGAAGTTTGAAGGCTTGACGAAAGAAGAGTCACGAAGTCCAAAGTTGCGAACTGATCCTAGCCATTGATTGTGAGAAGAGCACGTGGAAGTGGATTAAGGAATCCGGGAGTCGGAAGTTTTGAGGTTCATGGATGAGAGACTTAGAGTTTCATGAAGTCGCGAAACTTGAACCATAGAGGAGCCAAAAAATCCGAAGAGACACGTGGCATAAATCCCGAGATTCGGATAAATGCACTTCAGGAAAAGTTGAAGGACGAGCTTGGGATATCCCCGAAGTCTAAATCATGAAGGGATAAACCCACGATCACAGCCGTGGGCATTCAAAGGAAAAAGGGGATTGTGTATGTATATTGGTTTTGGGTAACTATAGGAACCTGAAGAGTCGCTCAGAATCAGTGTTTTGAATGATCCAAGACCGGGAGGTCGAGCATCCCTTTGGAGAGAAGGGGGGTTTGTGCCAAATCAGGTGTTGGAAAGGTCTTGAATAGTAGAATAAACCTGTTCACCCAAAAAATCGATCTGGACAGTCATTTTCTATAGAAATAAGAAGAAATAATTATAATGCAATACTGAATTAAAATTGTTCAAAATTTCATGCAATTGATAAATCAATTAGCCTAATAGGTTATGTTGGATGCACAATTTGTAGATTTAACAACATTTAGATCGGAATAGGATCAACACAGAATTCAAAGGGATGGAAGATACACAGGGGGATTACAACCGGGATAATGAGATCAGAGGAATGCATGTCAATATGGGTAATGAAGGTACAAACTCAAATGGTCATGGAGAAGGAAAGGAAGAAAACATGAACTTGGTGGAGACCATCAAAAGTTTGCAAAAGGATTTCCAAATCTATACAGCTAATAATGAGAGGCTTATTAAATCCAAGGAGAAACATGAAGATTTCAACATAAAGTTAATGTAGATCTTGGACATAATATAAAAGAAGATGGATAACGAGAATGGCTCAAGAAAATTAGGAAGTCACAGGTCTCCTGATGAGAGAAGAAGAGCAAGAAGTGTTGGAAGACATCACCATCACTCCCCAGGGTATTCCACTAGGAGAGCACAGTAGCTCAAGTCCATCCCATGTCAGGAAGCATAAGAGGAGGTTTGGGGTGGATGAGCTACAAGGAGAAATGAAAAAAATCAAGCCTCCTAATTTTGATGGTGAGCACAAGAAGGATGAAGATGTTGAAACATGGCTGCTAGGCACGAGGAAGTATTTCCAGTTGCACAATTACTCTTCCCATGCAGAAGGAATAATTTCCATCTATCAGGTCAAGGGAAAGGCATCCATGTGGTGGAATAATTTGTGTAGGTGCAACAAATTAATGAGAAAATTGTTACCTAGAAGGAATTCAAGAAGTATTTTCAAAATAAATACTTGACTAAGAGATAGTATGATAAGAAAATGAAGGAGTACTTCGAACTCAAGATTGGGAGCATGACCATAGATGAATATGAAAGAAGGTTTTTAGAACTGCTAAAGTATGTTTCTTTCATCAAGGGTGAGCCAGTTAAGACTCATACGTATTTGAGTGGGCTACCATTATTCATCAGTGATAAGATACAATATGATGATCCCAAAAAAATGGAGGAGACCATAAGGCGAGATGAATGCCTTTATGATCAACACAATGAAAGGCCAACTTTACAAAAATCTTTGGAAGACAAGAAGAAAAGAATATGGAACAAAGGAAGAAGGGAACTAAGCCACCATTCTTCAGAAATAATCCTTAGGGACAACCATCTTCTACAGAACCCAGAATGATTGATACAAGGCGGAAAATACCAAGGCAACCACCTATTGAATGTTGGGGTTGTGGGGGAGATCATATGTTTAGAGATTGTCCTCACAAAGGTGATAAATTAAGGTTTGTTCACAATGCACAACAAGCTGATACAATGGAGGACATGTACAGAAATGTACCTAGGATCTAAAACAAGCAAGTTGAGTTTCAGTCACATATGATGGAAGTGGAAGGTAAGCTCAACAACCAAACCATTGTTATTTTAATTGATTTTGGAGCTAGTCATAGTTATATAGATCCTAAGATGGCGGAAATATTTCATTTGTCAAGAAGAAAGCATGGAAAATCTTGGTTGGTGCAACTGGCTACTGGAGCTAAAAGAAAAATTAATGAGATGGTCAAGGCATGTCCAATGGACATGAATGGACTGCGCACCAGGGAAGATTTGAACATCTTTCCTTTAGGTTCCTATGACTGTCTAATTGGTATTGATTGGTTGGACCAACACCATGCTATCCTAGACTATTATAATAAGACATTTACTTGTTGGGATGGGGAAGGGAACCTAAGTATAGTACAGGGAATTCCCATAGCAATAATTGTCAGAGAAATTTCAGCATTACAATTGAAGAAAAGTTACAGAAAAGGGTGTCAAATATTTGCAGCACATATGGAAGAGACACCTAAAGATAAGGTGTCAAATAATGAATATTATGCAGTCCTAAAATAGTTTGAAGATGTATTTAAAGAAATTTCAGGTTTACCCCTTAAAAGAGATATTGATTTCTCCATCAATCTAATGCCTGGAGAAACCCTAATATCCAAGGCCTCTTACAGGATGAGTACACCAAAATTGAAGGAATTGCAAATGCAACTTGAAGAGATTCTGAAGAAGGGGTATATAAACCCAAGTGTGTCACCTTGTGGTGACCCAGTTTTATTTGTGAAGAAAAAGGATGGAACATTAAGACTTTGCATTGACTTCGAGAAGTTGAAAAAGGTAACTGTGAAGAATAAGTATCCTTTGTCAAGGATTGATGACCTCTTTGATCAGTTGAAAGATGAAAAAATATTCTCCAAGGTTGATCTCAGGTCAGGTTATCATTAGGTAAGAATTAAAGAAGAAGACATCAACAAGACTACTTTCAGAACAAGGTATGGGCATTCTGAGTTCATAGTGGTGCCATTTGGGTTATCAAATGCACCAGTTGTCTTCATGTGTTTAACGAATGGTATTTTTAGAGAATACTTAGAAACAATTGTCATTGTATTTTTAAACGACATTCTTATATATTATAAGTTGGAGGAAGAACATGATAAAGTCTTGAGGATGGTGTTACGGGTATTAAGGGAGCATCGGTCATATGCCA
The DNA here is from genome assembly GCA_009831015.1 of Picea engelmannii. Taxonomy (NCBI): domain Eukaryota; kingdom Viridiplantae; phylum Streptophyta; class Pinopsida; order Pinales; family Pinaceae; genus Picea; species Picea engelmannii. Next base: position 141,214 of record ML809694.1, on the reverse strand, counting down.
AATTGAGCAAGTGCTCATTTTATCAGAAGCAAATTCATTATTTGGGGCATATCATTTCAGAAGAAGGGATAACAGTGCACCCTAAAAATATGGAGGGCATTAGAGGATGGTCAACAACAAAGAATGTGACATAGGTAAGATCATCCATGGGCCTTGCAGGCTACTATATAATATTTATTGAAGGATTCTCAAATATTGCATACCCAATCACTTCCTTGCAAAAGAAGGGGGTGAAGTTTCAGTGAACATTGGATTGTGAAAAGAGTTTTCAACACTTGAAGAAATTATTAAAAAGTGATCCAATACTAAGGATTGTTGATCTAGATAAAGACTACATTGTATGCATCAATGCATATAAAGAAGGGCTTGGTAGAGTCCTTAGTCAAAATCGGTATGTGGTGTGTTACGAATCAAGGACGTTAAAGGAGCATGAAAGGAACTATGCTACTCATGATTTGGAGTTGGTAGCCATAGTGCATGCCTTGAAAATGTGGAGGAACTACCTCATGGGAAAAAGGTTCGAGTTGAGTACAGACCATAATGGTTTGAAATATTTATTTGGACAACCAACTTTAAATTCTAGGAAAAACAAGTGGTTAGAATTTCTCAACGAATATGACTTTGATATAAAGCATATCAAAGGGAAAGAGAACAAGGTGGTTGATGCACTTAGCAAAAGAGTGCATGAGTTGCATACTACAACCATTAGCATGTACCAATTAGATTTGAAGGAAATAATATTAGGGGCTGCAAAATCAAATTTGCAATACATGGAAATAATAACAAAATTATAGCAAGATATTTTGCAATAGAAAATTTAAGACTACAAGCTTGGAAATGAGGAAATTCTCATGTACAAGGGCATAATTTATATAGCAAATTCCTAGGAATTGAAAAATACGATATTGAGAGAAATTCATGATGTTCCTTACGATGGGCACCCAAGTTATCAGAAAACTCTTGCAACTGTCAAGAGCCAATATTATTGGTTAGGCATGAAGAAAGAAGTTTCTAATTTCATTGCCAAATGTTTGGAGTGTCAAAGGGTCAAGGTTGAGCATAGACATCCAGCGGGTTTGCTACAAATAATAACCATTCTTGAGTGGAAATGGGAATTTGTAACAATGGATTTCATCACCAAAATACTAAGAACAAGCAAGCAACATGACTTTATCATGGTAGTGGTGGATAAGCTTACCAAAGTTGCTCATTTTATTCCAGTAAAACTCACTCACAAAGCAGTCAATGTTGTTGATATTTATATGAGAGAAGTTGTTTGACTACATGGTATACCCAAGACAATTGTGTCTGACAGAGATCCAAAATTTACATCAAATTTTTGGAAGGATTGTTTAAGGGATTCATAACAAATTTGAATTTTAGCACAACTTATCATGCAGAATCAGATGGAAAAACAGAGAGGGTGAACCAAGTGATTGAGGATATGTTGAGGATGTATGTGATGGAAAATCCATCAAAATTGGAAGACTATATACACTTATTAGAGTTTTCTTATAACACTGGGTACCAAGTGTTCATTAATTGGGTTGGTTATCATTGATGTCAACCCTTGAAGAAAGTCCGGTAGTGAATTTCGGTAGCACAATGGTTTGGGTAATGGACCCAAGTTTGGTCGATGGATAATGGTATGAGTTTTGATATATTTGAAGTTAATTCTATTATATATGTATAGTACATGTCATTCCATTTCCGGTGGTATGTGGAACGTCACATAACTCCTCACGGTTAGAGAGTTATGGCCATGTGAAGTTGGAGAACCCTCATGAGTCATCTAGAAGCCCCAAAAGGTCAAAGTAGTCAAAGTGGTTTAAGATATTTTAGAAGGTAAATAATAAAGTGAAGTGATGAGTGTACTATAAATCAAATTGAATACAAAACAAATTATTTAAATAATAAATTTAATGGAGAAATTACTAAGTGGACAAGTGGTTAGAAGTGGGTTAGCCCTAAAATAAGGAAAGTGGTTTAAGATGGTTAGAAGGTAACCCCTTGAGGTAAAGTGAAGTGATGAGTTTATTATACATCAAAGTGGATAAAAAATAAATTATTAAAATAATAAATTTAATTGAGAAATTACTAAGTTGACAAGTGGTTAGAAGTGGGTTAACCCTAAAATAAGGAAACTGGGTTAAGATGGTTAAAAGGTAACCCCTTGAGGAAGCTACATGAAAGTATAAATAAGAGGCAAGGATCTCTCATTTTAATCACAATTGAGCATATTGAATATATACAAGTGAAAGAGGTAACCAAAGGATATCTAAGCCGAATTTCAGATGGAAGGTGAAGTAAAGAAGGCCAAAATTCAAGAGAGGATAAATTCTTTTGATGATGCTTTCTAAGGTATGTTATTTACAGATCATCTCACTGTTTTCGCAATAAAAAATTTCTAGAATGATTCATACCATGAAATTAGGAGGCCATTGAGGACACATACCCAAGTACCTGTAATACAAATTTCCTCTTGTGGGTCATTTTATTTTTGGAGTTACATGCCGTGGAAAATAGGGTCTGTGGCTAGTCTCGAAACTAGTCTGAAATAGGTGTTTCGGGTAAAAACATCATAACTTCTTCATAACAGATCCAAATTCAGTAATAAAAAATGTATCGGTTAGATTATAGTCTGTAGTATTCTTTGTACAATTTTCAGATCCATACAACAAATATTTCGTGCGGGGCACGTTCTACAAGTTTGCTCTCTAGAATAAGCCAGAATTCAATAAGGTATGTCATTTGTGCTCTAACTCCTTTTTTGAGAGGTTCCAAGTAGTGAAATACGTGGGAATGGAATAAAATACACTGAAGAACATTGTGTACCATTTTCAAATCTTTATTCATTACAGGTACATAGTTATTATTTTTGCAAGTTAGGGTTTTTGACTAATCCAAAATTAGTCATGTGAGACTAAAGTAAAGTTTGATGAAAATGCTAGTCTCTTGTTGTTAAAGTTAAGGAAGGTTTTTAGGTATGTGATCATATACACCAGGTTTGTTACAGAGTTACAAATCATATTTGGATGATGAAATTGATGAGGGATGTTGGTTGAGGTACATGTTGGGTACATGGTTGAAACAAGTAGTTGATGAGTTGGCACATACATGAGGTGTATAGTTGATGATGTTGGTACATATTGATGAGTCATATTTTATGTGTATTTGATGCATGATTGGTACATGGTTGGTGCATAGTTGATGCACTTGATTATGGTACAGATTGATTACATGTTGAGGTACAGGTTGGTGCATGGTTGATGCACTTGTTTATGGTACAGGCTGATTACAGGTTGAGGTATAGGTTGGTGCATGGTTGATGCAATTGTTTATGGTACAGGTTGATTATAGGTTGTTTGGTACAAGTTGGTGCATGGTTGATGCACTTTTTTATGGTACAAGTTGATTACAGATTGATTGGTACATGTTTACAGTAGTATATCTCATAGTGAAACAGTGACAGTGGTTCCATCATTTTACTTCTATTTCAGGGCAGTTGGATGGGGCAAGGATAGGTGGTTGTAGCCACCTTCCGATTGTAGCCATAAAACATAGGGGGTTGTAGCCTCCTTCTAGTTGTATCCAGAGAATTGGGGAGTTGGAGCTTCCCTTAGGTTGTAGCCTGAGAATCTAGGGGGTTGTAGCCTCCTTCTGGTTGTAGCCATAGAATTGGGGAGTTGGAGCTTCCTTCAGGTTGTAGCCTGAGAAACTAGGGGGTTGGAGCCTCCTTCCAGTTGCAACTGGAAAACAAAGGAAGTTGGTGCTTCCAATGAATGTAATTCTTAAATACATATAAGAAATATCATTCCATGGTTTTCTCTCACTTTGGGTTTCCACGTAAAAGCATTGGTGTACTGTGTATGTGTATGATTGCTCATTTGTTCATTTTTTATTTACTTTGTAATGATTGGATGATAATGATACATTGATATAGCACTTGCATTATATGGTTTAAAAGGATTAAATTTCTCTATTACTGATTCACCCCTCCTCTCAGTAATCCAACACCAAGAATATCTAAAGATGAGCCCATTTGAGGCACTTTATGGAAGAAGGTGCAACACTCTGGTAAGCTCAGAAAATGCAACAGATAGAGAAATGGCTAGACTAGAATTACTTGGAGAAATGGAAGAGAAAATGTTAAAAATGAAACATAATTTAAAGGCTTCTCAAGAAAGGAATAAAAGCCATGCTGATAAGGGCAGAACTCACAGGGAATTTAAAGTGTGTGACCATGTATTCTTGAAAGTAAAGGCCGACAAAAGTTCCCTGAAGTTGGGAAATTGTTTAAATTTGGCATATAATTATTGTGGGCCATTTGAAATCCTAGAGAGGATTGGGCATGTAGCAGACATGCTTTCCTTTCCTGTATCAATGTCCATTCATAATGTATTCCATGTAACATTGCTCAAAAGGTATATACATGATGCTAGTCATGTCATTGACTAGAATGTGATTCAGGTGGAGCAAGAAAGCACCTTTAAAGTGAATCTGATGTGAATATTGGATTGGAAGATCAAGTAGCTCTCGAATCGAGCCATAGAGCTAGTAAAGGTCCAATGGACCTGGTATGGTCCTGAGGATGCAACTTGGGAGCATGAGGATGCTATGTGGGTATAATACCCACATCGTTTTGAGGATTTTTGAAATTTTGGTTGTATGTGCATATATATTGCACTAAGGATAGTGCATAGACAAAAGGAGGGGTATGTAATACCCCTACGCCGAACCCCAACTGTAAATGTAAATACAACTATACTTAGGCTAGTGAGTCGAGATGCAAAAAGAACAAGTATATCTGTGTTGTAAATGTAAATGTATTCAAATGCAAATATTAATGAAAAATGCATCATTGCGTGCATACCAACTAGGTAAAAGAGTATGGGGGACTAAACTCCACTAACTAGGGAAAGGGGGATAAATGTTAAGGCTAAGGGGATAAGCTAGGGAGCTTAATCTAAATAGGAATATTATATTAATATTCCTTAAAGTACAAATTATGGGTAATTATTTTTATCCTAATTTCTAAGGATGGGGACAAGTGGCCCAAAGTATCTCTCAACTTGATAAGTGTCAAGTTGGGCACATGCATACAAAGAGCATGGACTTAGTGCATTTTCCAAAAAAAAATTATGTTCATTTCATCACTCCTCCATTCGAGGGCTCACAAATTTCATTTGTCCATCGTACCTCTTTGTCAGGAACAGTGAAACTGTACCTTACCTGAGCCAGTACTAATCTTTTACATGTTCCTATACTTGGGGAACTTAAGAGAGGGACTGAAGAAGTGGGTTGTCAGGCATGTGGGATACTGAAGAGATGGGTTTTTAGGCCCATGAGAAACTCTCTCTGGGTGGGAGACTTGTTGGGAATTTCTTTCCTAAAGGTGCCAAACAGAAGCCATAGGTATCTGAGACTTCTTTTTTGCTCTGTTGCTGAAACCCCAGAAAGGAAATGAGGCAACCGAAGGAATGTTGAGTAGAGAAGGGGCACATTTCCTAGGGTGGGACAGGCATGTGGGGAATGAGGGACTGTAGGCTATCATATTTAGTTGGCACCTGTGAGAGCAATTTTCTTGTTGTTTGAGATACATCATCCTGGTTAAGAATTTTTTTTCCTGGGTGGAGTTTAGTCCTAACTCGGGGGTGACCCACTGTTGAGACTGTTGATCAGCGTGGTCTAAGGCTGGGAGGACCATGGAAGGTATGCACGTAGTTGGTGATATTTCTATCAAAGATAAGTGTCAATTGTGTGTTAAATTACATGCTGCAACTTTATTTATGCATTTTTTCTTATGGGTTTTTCCTGTGTATGATGCATGTGTATTTTCCATTATATTTCTATATAAAAGTGTGTATTTGCATAGTCTTTGCATTCTTTAAATATTGTAAACAGATCAAAAATCATTTCACGTGGCATATCACAACACTGGGGTGGCTAGTGATGTTGCAGATTGGGTCGAGTGTTGATGCAGGGAGGGTTGGATCACAATGGACCGTGATCCAAGATCTTCGATAGGTGGAGATGAACTTCCATCTATAGATCATGAAGGAGAGAGAAGAGGTAGTTGCAGGTGGGGTTTTGAGGATAGAATCCAAAGTGAAGCACAAATCCATACGAAAGTGTCCGTACAAGTTTTATGTACATGTATGCGGGTCTCAGTGGAGACAGTCACATACGTACATGGTTTTGTTGAAGGAAAATCACATACACCTAGGGAAACATATTGGTATAGGGTCGTACAACAACAAAAGAATTGTTATGTTTGTCTGCAGTGTATACTCTCTTAGTGGGAATTTTTCCCTAGTACGAGAGCCTTGATTTGACCATAATAAAAGTATATTAGAACAAATTTTCCCTCTGGCGTTTTTCCAGGGGTTTATACCCAAAAATATTGGTGTTCTTGTGAATGAGATTTTGGTTTCCTATTTTATGTTGTCATTGCATGTTTAGTTGATTACTTAGTTGTGATTTTAGTAGATAAAGTGATTTGATTTGAGATAATTGTCAAGTGATGGGTTGAAGTGAGAAATATCAACATGGTATGAGAGCATACCAAGGGTTGAATCTGGGAAAATCAACATGGTATCAGAGGAAGGTTTCTCTGAGAGGGAGCCTATCTCAAGATGCACAATGAAAAATATATGAGATTTGAGTGACCATAGGATAGATCAATTTTAGATCTAGGGTTACAGGAGCATATCTATGGGATCAGGAGTGTCTAGGTGGGTTCTTGAAGGACTAATCACATAGCCACTTTCTTTTGCAGCAAATATTTCATATTTGTAGGAGATATTAGTAGATCTATAAATTAGCAGGAATAATTTGAATACATGATTTCTGGAAAACAACAGTAATGAAGAAAAACAAGGGTTTTTTCAAGTGTATAGAGGTGTACATGGGTCACAGTGGTGACAATCGCATACATACATTAGTTGTAGTGATGACAATCACATACAGGGTTGTACAAGGAAAGTACAAAGGCAATTTCAATAGGAAATGTCATTGGGTGGCTTGTTGAGCAATGACAAGAGGTTAGGTATTCAACAAGGAGATCTCGAATAGGTGGAGAAGGACTTACATATAGAGATATGAGCCACATGATATCACATAGGAGCAGAGAAGGAATCTTGTTCATGTTCCTGAGTCATCCACGTAGGAGAAAAGACAAACTTTTTCTCAAGTGCTTGAGCCATTAAGGATAATGATTCAAGGGGATCTGAGATGGGTGAAGAATGACGTTCATCTAGATATTATAGGATGACAAATCTATTAGAGTCAGTGAATCATAGATATATAAAATAAGGACTTTTGGTCAAGGAGATATTAGCATGGGGTGAGGAAGGAATTTCACCTAGAGATATAATCAGTCCAAAGGAGAAGGAAGCAACAACAAACATATCTGGAACAGGGAAAAATATAGGAAACAACAAAATATGTGCTCAATTGTAGGAGTTGGTTGTTTCTCAGTGGATAGAAAATACACACAGAATGAGTGAGTAATATCTAATTGAGTGGGTGGAGAAGGAATTTCATCTAAGTGTGTAGTGTAGGGTTCGAGGAAAGGAGAAAAGGGGTAGCAAGGGAGATAATAGTCAACCAACAATATCAAAGGATAGTTATTGGGTTTTGCAGGGCTTGGTTGTTTGCTGATTTGTTTTCCTCAGGTGAACCATTATCCCAGGATGAGATCCTATAAAAGGATCCAAGGGGATCTTGGATCAATGTCAGTGACATAAAATAGGGAGCGAGAGCCTCCGAAGGTTGAGATGCTCAGAGGGATTCATCCTTCATGTTCATGTGGGAAGGAGAAGCCTTCCAATTTTGTCGAATAAGATTCATGGTACAAGATAGCCATGCAATATGCTCAGAAGAAGAATGCTTCTAGGAGCATGTTCATAGGCAGTAAGTCTTCGAAGAGGGGTCATAACAAGATTGGATGGATATCTTCTGTGTCAGATGGAGCATCCAATCATGTGGATTGGAGAGCATCTATAATAGCGGATTTGGTAGCGAAGACAAAGCCAAATCTAGGTGGGATAAGTACCTTCCTTGCCAAGAGGGAGTGTTGATGTTGGTGTTAACATCAGACAAGTACTTCAACATTGGATTGTGTTTAGCATGTGGAAGTTGTTAGGACTTAGGAGTTTCAATTTAGTAAAGTGATTATTAAAGTGAATGATATTTTAGAGTTAAAATGAGTTTAATTAAGTTAATTCCTAAGTTTTGGCATTGGTGACTTAAGTGAAAGTTAGATTAATTCCTAGTCGTTAGATCTAAAGTGAAGGTGAGATTAGATCTCAACCTTTGATCACTTTGTAGATATAGGGTTTTGGATTTAGGTTAAACTTGTGATTATAAAAGGAAGCCTATGTGTGAGGAGAAAGACACTTTAAGAGGAAGTCACTTGGTGAGAGACCAAGCTAAGGATATTTGGTGAGATGCCAAGATCGAGAGACTCTTGGTGAGATTCCAAGAGAAAGGGACCTTTGGTGAGATGCCAGGGTCGTGATATTTGGTGAGATGAAAAGATTATGATCTTTGATGAGATGTTAAGATCAAGGATTGGATCAAGAAATAATTTGATTCAAGGAGGTCTCATATAGGTGGAGAAGGACTTACATCTAGAGATTAGGTCAAGTGTTGATGTAGAGAGGGTTCAATCACAAAGGACCATGACTCAAGATCTTGGATAGGTGGAAACATTCTTCCATCTAGAGATCATGCAATTCAAGCAACAGAGAGAGAATAGGAAGCTGCAAGTGGGTTTCAAAGGATATAATCTAGAGTGAATCATAGCACCGTATGGAATTTTCCTTACAGGTTTTTCGTACATGTACGTGGGTCTCAGTCAAGACAATCATGTAAATACATGGGTTTTTTGAAGGACAAGCATGTACACCTCGGGAAACACGTTGGTACAGGTTAGTACAATAGCACATGCATTGTTGTTTTTGTATGCAATGTATGTTCTCTTAGTGGACCATTTTCCCTATTACGTGAGCTCTGATTTGACCATAATAAAATTATCTTAGGAAATTTTTTCCCTTTGAGGATTTTTTATGGGTTTATACTTGAAAATATTGTTGTTATTGTGCACGAGATTTTGGTTTCTTAGTTTATGATCCTAGTGCATGTTTAGTTGATTACTCGGCTACGCTTTTAGTAGCTAAAGTGATTTAATTTTGAGCTAACTATCGGGTTTTGAATTGAAGTGGGAAATATAAACATGGTATTATATCATACCAAGGGTTGAATCCAGAAAAATCAATGGGGGTTGTTTCAGACCGTCAGGTTAATGGGCTTCTGACAGAGGTAAACATGCATAGTTTTGGATTCAACTGATGATGCACCAACTTTTGGATCTTCTCTCATTTCATCTGATTCTTTTTCTTTCTCATATCATTGTGTGAAGATCTAGACAAAGCCCCATTTTATGTGTAAAACCCCTTATGAATCCCTAGATATTGAATTATTACATTTACAGTATTATAATAGTATGTCAACTAGAACCCTTCATGGTACCCTTTCATTATAATTGTATCATTTGTCTCCTATATATATATATATATACCAAGGAGACCTAGTCTTAGGATCATATTATCATATCTCATATTTTATTATGAATTAGATATATTGTAGAAGAAGGTTTTCCCTTTGAATTGGACTGTCTTCACTGACTTTTTATCATTTTTAGGGCATTGGATCCTAACATTTGGTATCAAAGCATAAACCCTATGGATTTTCTTCTTCAAGCGATTCATCTTGGAATTTTTGCTATAATTGTTTTTCGGGATGCTTTAAACAAAAAAACTTGGAGGTTATTTATAGGACATATCAAGGTATTGCTTTTTCAAATTTCATCTTCTGGGTCATTACACTTTCAGAGATATACCCTTTGGAAGATATGTTTTTTTGACTAGTCCTATAACTAGTCTCATATAGGTGTTCTATATTAAAAATAAATAAAAAATAAAAAATAAAAAATAAAAAATAAATAAAAAATAAATAAATAAAAAAAGTCATATATTTTTCAACGAGGATCCAAATTCCGTGTAACTAGTTGAATTTGAAAGAGGACAGTCCATAGTATTTCTGGTACAAATTTCATAATCATGTATTAAATCTTGGAAACATGACATTTCATACAAGTTCACTCTCTTGAATAGGCCAAAAATTAGTAAGGTTTAGGAAAGTTACCATAACTTTCACTTGGCACATCTAATTTTGGTCAGATTTGTGGAATTGCAGATAAGACATTTTAGAGTACTATAGGATAAAATTTCAGACTTAGAAGGGATGAAATTTTAGAAATACATTCGAAGGAAGGTAAGAAAAGAGGACATACTCCAAATTAAGGGCTTGCAAGGTACATAACTTCCAATTGGCATAACTTTTTATTGGAAGATTTGGTTTTGGTGATTCAAAATTTGTAATAAACAATAAAAAGAGGAGAATTATTATTTTCTCACATGGATCAAAGGATCCTTGAAAATTTACTTCACTAGTTGAACCTCCAGAGAGCTCAACCATGAATCGATGTGAAATCGAAGATATTTATCACCAGATGGAAAAGAGGGTCACTGAGAATAGGTAAAAAATGGAACATAATATGTATGAAACTATGAAAATAAATATGGATGAAATGGAAAATAAGATGGATGACATGAAAAAAAAAGATAGATGAAAATAAATAAGAAATACAAAAATCCATGAAGGAATCGAAAAATTCCTTGTCTTCCATGATCTTTCATCCTCTAGATGATAGACTCTCTAAAGGAGATATCATATGAAAGGAACTCAGGAAAAGAAAGGTAGTATCCTAGTTGAACAACCTGCCGACAATAAAAAAAATTCTAGTGGATTTAACTCTAATAATGGAGTTAATGTTGGATTACCGAGAGGGGGGGTGAATCAGTAATAGAGAAATTTAATACTTTTTAACCATATAATGCAAGTGTTATATCAGTGTAGCATTATCATCCAATAATTTCAAAGTAAATAAACAATGAACAAATGAGCAATCGTACACATACACAATACACCAGTGTTTTTACGTGGAAACCCAAAGCGGGAGAAAACCACAGAATGATTTGTCTTATATGTCTTGAAGAATTACATTCATTGGAAGCACCAAATTCCTTTTTTTTCTAGCTGCAACTGGAAGGAGGCTCCAACCCCCTAGTTTCTTAGGTTACAACCCGAGGGAAACTCCAACTCCCCAATTTTTTGGCTACAACCAGAAGGAGGCTACAACCCCCTAAGTTCTTCAGCTACAACCACATATCCTTGCCCCATCCAAATGCATTGAAATATAAATGTCAAATGTAGACAACCTGTCACTGTCATTGAATCAACCATTGCCACTGTCAACATGTTACTATCAACCTGTACCAATAACCTGTACCAATCAACCTGCACCAAACAACCTATACCAATAACCTGAACCAACATGTACCATGCATCAACCTTGATTCATCAAGATGTACCAACATCATCAACTATACACTTATGTATGTTACAAATCATCAACTATACACCTCATGTATGTGCCAACTCATCAACTACTTGTCTCAACCATGTACCCAACATGTACCTCAACCATATACCAAAGACATACACCAATATAAACATCAAAATTTATCTAACAATTCATCACTGTATCCATAAACCAAATACCATAAACCCTTACATCAAACCATGTGCGACAACCTCATTTTTATGTAGCCTCAAGCTAAACCAACAACTTCAGCGACACATCACAACCAAAAGGCCAATACCCATATGCCAAATACCAACAACAAAATACCAATTGTATCCCTCAACAAATCTGATATATGCAACAATATTGAACATCCAATACCATCTCAAGAGCTAAAACCTAGCTCACAAAACATACCTCAAACAAGATGTGCCATATCTCTCATAAATAGACCCCAACCATGTTGTTGCCGTGATTTTTCTGTCGCACTTTTTCTACCACGATTTTTCTATTGCACTTTTTCTGATGCACTTTTTCTGACGCGATTTTTCTGTTGCACTTTTTATGTCGCACTTTTCCTACTACACTTTTTCTGCCACACTTTTCATGCCGCTCTTTTTCTGTCGCACTTTTCCTGCCACACTTTTCTCTATCAATAATACCTGCCCAAATAACCTTTCACAAAATAGATATTCAATGATATTCATTAGGTTCAAGTGTGATTAAATGAGAGAGGCTTTCCTCCTATTTATACTTTCATGTAGCATCCCACTTTCCTTATTTTAGGGAGTTCTCCATTAACTTTATTAT
>ML809694.1:93820-110542 GCA_009831015.1 Picea engelmannii | reverse complement strand
ATATATATATATATATATATATATATATATATAACCCTTGTATTATGCATTAACAAAAGGTTTTGTAAATTCAAGCCTTGCATTATGCATTAACAAAAGGTTTTTGTAAATTCAAGGATATAGGGATTTTCATAAATTAAAAATATATGAAATTAACATTATAAATTTTGAAAAAAACAACCATGCATAATATTTTACAATTTTTTTAAAGGAAATTCCATCATTTAGGTTTTCAATACTTGCACTAACAAGAACATATGCATTGTATTTTGAAAAAAATATGTGTTAGAAAAACTCAAATTCCGTATAGGCATACACCAATTCTATAAAGAAAAATTCTATATTTGGAAATCTAATTCAATTTCCTACATTTCATCTTTTTACACCACATTCAAATTCATTGTGTAAATAACTGAAATCATCCCTCCAAGTTAAGAGATGATTGTGTTTCCATGTTGACATTACCACTAATAAGTCACAAGAAACCATTATTAGCTTTCACCCACCCAAATACATATAACAAATAATATTAACAATACTATAGATATGAAAGAGATTTTATATGTATATATAACACAAAAACTATTTTAGAAAGAGATAAAAAGAAACATACAAGATCTACACTTAAATAGAAATAGTATAAATATGATATTTAGATAAAAATATTATTACAGTACAAATATAAATATCTTAGCAATAACCAAAATTGTCATTTTACATATCATATTTCGATAAATTGTGAAAGTTAAGTAAGAATACAATAAATTTAGATATTTCTTAAATGATTAAAAAATTAAACCTTAAAGAATTAGATAGCTTTCAAATGAAAGTGCTTTTGACTCTTCAATTTAACAAAAAAAAGTTTCAATAAATTTTATATAATGTTGAAGTAAAAAAATTATTAAATAGAATATTTTGAAAACAAAAATCTTATTAATTGAGATTGATGACTATGTTTATTAATTATGAATGATTGTAGTTAGACTAACCTACCATATTATTAATTGTAATAATTGTTATATTCACTTGGAATTCTAGCTACCATATAACATGTCATTGTTTTTTGTTTAAACATATTTTGGCCTATGTAGGAGTAATTCAATACTACTCACCATTGAAATTACAAGTAAGACAAAGCAATTTTATAAATAAGGGGAATTATAGTTTTAATTTCTCAATAGGTCAATCAAGCAATTTTATTGATAAGGAGAATTATAGTTTTAATTTCTCAACAGACCAACCTTATATCTTCCTTTTTGATGTATGTTTTCCAAAATAAATATTCTCTAATTTTCTCATCATAGTTTGCTCTTCCTAATAATAACTTGCTATTAAATATAATATCTAAAAACAAAAGATTAAAAAATACATAAAAGCTTATCCATTTGCAACCACATACAATTACCTTAATTTACAATGAAAATATTTAAGTGATTCACAAGCATGCAAGAACATCTCCACCACTTTGAAACACAAAGCATATTAAAAACATAAGTAACACACTTGTTAACTACAAAAACCATGGCTAAACCCATGCTATGTGCATGTCCAAATGGTTATGCATATCATCAATCAAATGTATTGATGGAACCCTAAGTTTGGATTAAAAATCTGAGTGTATCTTAATGGAATACTTGTTTATTTACCTTAAAAAAAAGTCTATCTAGAATAGAAGAACATAACATTGTATGGGAAGACAATAGACCAAAAAGTAAAACCACGAATTAATCCCTAAACATCGATCAAGATAGAAGAATGGAAAAACTGAGATATCATATATGTTTAGGGAATCAAAATCATGCGAGTTGGTGTCCTCGAGTCAAATGAGTTGTTCTTGCTCCTTCGCATGCACCACATGGTTCTCATTGATCAATCATGGATTCATGATGTTATTCCTGAATTCATGATGCTATTGAATGTTCATTCAATTCATATTCCTTTTTATTTCCTCTCCTTGCCCTCATAATACCAATTCTATTTTTAATAAAAACCTCAAATCACCACTCCTCAATATGAAATTGTGGGAAGAATTTGTTTCCCAATTCCAAAATGTCCTTATAATGAGTCTCGTGGCTTTTGAACAAGAGCCTTGTAATGGAAATGGAAGCAAGAATGAATATTTTTTTATGGTTCTCTTTGAGTTCTGACTACATTCATTGTTCAATTTTCAATGTTTTGTTTGGAAGGAGGATGACTTTTTCCATCAAAAGAATCTAGAGAGGGAGTATTACAACGTTATATAGGGAATCCAACACAACTTGGTAATTTTCAATGTTTTTGTTTGGAAGGAGGATGACTCTTTCCATCAAAAGAATCTAGAGAGGGTGTGTTACAACGTTCTATAGGGAATCTAACACAACTTGGTATGATGTGTCTTTGTTTGTTTGGTTTGTTGAATTCTTCATTTATCATGGAAAATGTCAACCACTTTATCTTCAAGTAATTTTCCCTCTAACCCATTTAGATTTAGAACCCACAACTTCATTTGTTCATCCTAGTTCCAAAAGTTCATGTGATGGATTTTCAATATGAGTGTTTCTTATTGCGAGAAATGGAAAAAACATAGATAAGTGCAACAACTGCATGACCTTAGGCATGTCATAAAATATCTTTGTGTCAATCTCTTTGTATAGGCCTTCCTCTAGTACAAAGCTTCAATTTATGCCTTTTGCCTCTACCCCTTAGATTTTTGTGCAATCTACCTATTTGAAAATTCAATTCACATTGCAGCAATTAAATGGTGTAGAAATAATTACATTGCAAAGATTCATTGTTGTATAAAAAAAATAAATTGGAAAACTAAGAAAGGTTTGATGTTTTATGAAGTAATGATGAAAAATGAATTTCCAAAGATTGGTAATGGGTGGGCTCTTTGCTCATGGATGGGAGGACGAGTGTTTCCTCTTGATAAGTAGTGGCAAAATCTCTAGTTAGTGGTGGCATTTACAAAGAAGTAATATGGAAAGAGCCACCAAAATGATAAAGTACATTCCTTGAGAAAAAAGTAACTTGGAGTATGATAAAGTACAGAACATAGTAACATGAAAAGAGCCACGGAAATGATGCTTCCATTTTTTTTTATGCTCATGATACATTTTGTGTTTTTTCATCTTTTTTGAGTATATATTGCATTTCAATGTGATCTATTCATAATTTTTATGGGTTGTTTTAGGAAAGTGCTCTTATAAAAATTGGTATATTGGGATTTGTAATTTATTAATGATATTGATTGAATAATTTATTTTCGATTTTTAATTTAATACTACATCAATGTTTTTTTGTTTTTTTTTATAATGTAAGGATTTTTTTTATAATGTAAGGATGTTTTTTTATAATTTATTGAGTTTAGATTTTGTTTAAAACTCAATTATAATGCTAAGTCAATGTTTTTATATGTATTATGTGAAAAATGTGAGTTAAAACTTAACTTATGATGTGATCACCATAGTTGATCTCTAACTTTAGTTAATAGAGCTATTAGGAGATTTAAACTTCTAAGAATCTTCTTCTTTTATATCATGTAGTTAAACATTAAAAAAAGTGTTTATTAGCATTATTGTTTTTGATAATTTATTGTCATATATGACTTGAGAATTTATTCAAAGATTGATTATGGTTCTAGGACTATTGATTGTCAGAGAGCTTAGATCTATTTTTTTACATTGTATTATTATAAACTTTTATTAAATAAGAAAGTTGATTTGGGAGATTTCTAAGGTAGTTAATTCGAAAGGATTTTAAATTTTCATTCAAAGAATTTATAATTGTATATTTTATTTGTTAAAAATTTAAATTTTTGTATATATTAAGGTTTTGAATAATTGTTTTTAGAAATTATAGTTATTTTTTATTTATATTTTTCCTATGTTTTGTTTCTCCTTTATATAATATATTACTATAACTTTAAACATATTTTATTATTCTCACATGATTTCTTTGGTTTTCAATTTGTATGTTATTATATTATTGGATCCATCCTTTCTTTGTATCCATATAAATCTATAAATCCATAAATATATAGAATAAATTAATGAATTAGTTGATATTTAAGTACAGTTAAATTTTATTTTATATATTAAAATTAGAAAAAAAAATTAAAAAAATCAAAATTAAAATAACATAACCATTAAATTATATAGATCTCGGTGTCATGAAATAGTAGAAAAGTCTTTATTTCCTTTCTCTATTAAATAAAACATAAACATAATATTAAACACTTTTTTGCATTTTAATTATTTTATTTATTAATGTAATAAGCTTATATTTTATAGCAATTACTTTTCGAATTATTTTATTTCTATTTAAAATCAATTAATGTAATAAGATTTTTTTTTCACAAAATTGCACATTATATTAAGATATATAATCAGTACACATAGACATGTTCACATTACAAAAGAAGGTCATGCCTTTTAGCCATCACCACCATCAACTCTACGTTAAAATACCCGTAACCTAAAGGACTTCACATACCAAAGAGCCACCAAAGTGATTGCTTATATAAAACTAATATCTAACTGTCTGACAAGACCATGAAGTCAAGAACTTATGTAAATATGTTTTCGACGATACATACATACCCCAAAACATCAAAAAAGTCTCAAAACACTAAGACCATTTTTAGGAAAACTAGAACATCTTAATAAAAAAAATTGGTCCTTCTTGACCATCATTCCACTGATTGTATGCAATGGCTCCAGGGAGCTCATATAGTGATTTTTTTGATAAAATATCATATTCCTGATTTTCTTCTCTGTAAACATGGGCGAAAGTGATGACAGAAAAGTATTTGATGAGGTCCCTTACCCGGTCTTTCCAACATTCTATAGTAATGACCTGCAGTGTGCCAATATTATTGAGCCAATCAATAATAATTTTGGAATCCCTAATGACGTGGATATCTGTGATAGTTAGTATTTGAGCCAATGTTAGAACAACCCATGCACCCATAAGTTCATCTCTTGTATTAGTGCCTCCACTGCAATTAAGAGTCCACATGTATTCAATATGATCATTGAGTTTTATAACACCCCACTCTCCACTTTGTTCCCCATTCCTTTGCGTTGTGCAATCAAACCATCAAATAATTTTGTGTTGAGGCATAGTATGGATGGAATTATGGATGGTTTTCTGCATTTTCTAGGAACTATAACAGGCCATTTCAGCAAAAGATAACATAATTACCTTTTTCTGTAGAAGGAGGCTTTGTTTCAAATATAGACAAATTTCTTTCTTTCCAAATGAGCCAACAATTGAAAAGAGGTAGATTGCGGTGACTATAATGTCTTTTTGCCCATAGTTCAAAACATTCCCGAACTATGGTGCCCAACCACCCAACAACCAACTTGTAATGTGCTAAAAGATTTTCCTAAATATAACTAGTGAACGAACAATCAACAAAAAGGTGGAAAATTGATTCCCCGTTACCTCTACAAAGAAGACACGGGCCTGGCCCATGCCAACCTCTCTTGCGCAAATTGTTATGGGTAAGCAGTTTGTCTTTGATGAGAAGCCACGTAAACAATTTGGTCTTTAGGGGACACTCCCAGGTCCATAGATTTCTCCTCACACCCCCAATAATGTTCTTCCATACCTCTGCAGATAAAGCATTATAAGCATTCTTTGTTGCTAACAGGCCATTACAATCGCCCCTCGTCCATCTTAACTCATCCTGGCAATTTGAATGAGTTATACCTATTTCTATCAAGCTTTGTTTGTAACGCTCCCATTCCACAACCAGATCATCCACCAATCCCAGATCTCTGTTGTCGATCTAATTGGAACAGATAGTGTGTTAAATCAATGCCTTTCTTGCTTGATAAAGAAAATATACTTGATTAATATTTAACATATTTATTAGCTCGAGAGAGAGAAAGGATCTCTTGCCCAATCCCAGGATTTCATCCTTGCCCACAATGATGAAGGATCCTGCCCCCGGTTTCCAAGCCAACCAATGCAGCAACAAGGGTAATGAATTCAACAAGTTCCTCCAACTTTGTGATCCAGAAGGAGTCGATGGATCGACAGTGCGCATCCAAGAAATTACTTTTAAGTGAAGAAAATATTTATCTTTCAGGACCCGTTGCCAAATGCCTGGATGCATCTACCCATGCCAAAGAGATTTAGCAACTAATGCTCTCAAGAAAAAGAAAATATTTTTGATCCCCCATCCACCAAACATTTTTGGTATAACTATGGTCTCCCACTTGCATAAGTGAAAGGAAGAAGGATATTTCTCCCCCGACAACAAATAGGAGAACACCAACTTGTGAATCCGATTCAAAATCAAATTTGGAATGTGTGCCAAATCCAACCAGTAAATTGGCTGGATTTCCAGCACTGCCTTAATCAAAACATATCTGACACTCATCGATAAGAATCGACTACACCAATGTCTAATTATGTTCTCGTATTTCTAAGTCAGCCACTGCCAATCTGCCTCCTTATATTGATCTATCTTTAATAAATATCCTAGATATTTAAACCCTGTTGTAAGAATCATACTACCAAAGTGAAACATAGCAGTCAAATTATCAAGAAAGGCTTGCAGAGCACCATAATGATGGAAGGTTGACTTGTTTACATTAATATCCAGCCCAGAGGCACCACAAAAGGTATATTAAAGAGTATGTATTTCCTGCCATTCTGTGAGGGAGGCATTGGACATTATTAGCACATCATCCACAAAAAGGAGGTGTAGAGTTCTTACCAACTGTGAGACTTTAATACCCGTCAAATTCCCTTCCGATAGACTTTTTCCCAAGGAAAGGTTCAACCCCTCCATCACCATTATAAACAAGAGTGGAGACAAGGGACATCTCTGGCGCAAACCTCTCCCACTTCTTATGAAATTTGTAGCCTCAACATTTATCAAAATAGCAAATGTAGCTGATGTCACAGAGCCCGTAATCCATTTAGTCATGAGATGACCAAATCCACAATGAAGAAGCATCAATCTTATATAATCCCAATTTGTACAGTCATATTCCTTTTTCAAATCCAATTTCAAAATAACCGTATGTAGTTTCTTGGATTTTATACTATGAAGGCACTCCTGTGCGATTCCAATGGAATCAAGTATCTGACGGCCCTTTAGGAAACCCAACTATTCCTTCGACAAATAATGAGAAAGAATAGGTCGAATTATCCTCGCTATGATTTTTGTAATAATCTTATAAACAACATTACAAAGGGAAATAGGAAGGAAATAATTAATGATGATGGGCAGCTGGATTTTGGAATAAGAGAAAGAAAAGTGGAGTTTATCAAACGGATGACTTCACCCTAGGTTCTAGAATCCTCAACCATATCTAGAAGGTCAGGTCCAACCAAATCAAAGAAGAAAAGGAAGAATTTGATTGTCCACCCATCTGGACCAGGGCTCTTGTCTTTGGTGAAACCTTTAAGGACGACTGATAACTCCTCCATGGATACAGCCTGCTCTAAAGATGGGAGTTCCTCCTCTAATACCAACTTTGGATAAAGACTGATAGTCTCCAGTTATTCCTGAATAGTAGTCTACCTGGGTTCCTTAAAGAAAGTTTTGAAGTATGAGGAAACTTCATCCTTTATAGCTTCATGTCTGAAGTGAACACTTCCTGAATCATCTATAATATCCCAAAGATATTTTTTGTTTCTCCTGTAGCTCGTGAATCGATGAAAAAAATTGGTATTTTTGTCGCCACTCTTAATCCAAGTAGCCCTACTTTTCTCTCTCCAATTTTCTTCTTCAGCCAATAGAATTTTCTTACGATCCACCTCCATCTGCTTGCAGTGTTGATCAAGGTCCATATTATAAATACTAGTATTTTTCTATGAATATAAGCATTCCAAGTCTGCTTCCAATATGGTAAATAATTCCTTATCCCTAATTTGTTTTTCCTTTGACCAAGATTTAACCCGACTTTTTAGAAGAGACAACTTTTCTACAAGCCTTCTTTGAGCCTCTACAATTAAATCAAAATGTTTATCCATCCAGAATTCTCTAGTTAGCTCAACAAAGGTTTCTTCATTTAACCATTCGGGATTGAATTTAAAGGGGTACTTTATCATTTGAACACCAATATCCATCTGCAGAATTAATGGTGCGTGGTCAGAAATGAATGTGGAATCTACCCACGACCGATACCTCATCGTCGGACCAATCAAATCCTCTACCACATAAAATCTGTCTAGTCTCTTTGCAATGCTTGAATATCCCATTTCGTTGTTGCACCCCATCAGAACCAGCTCAGCCGAAGCCACATCCATCAGAGGAGAATTATAAAAAAGATCTTTAAAAAAAACCGCTAATGGATCAATCAAAGTTGTTTTCCCCAAATCTCATCATATTTTAATGTAAAATTTAAGTCCCCTGCCAATATTAAATCTGTGTGAGCTAACAGATCCCTAAGTTCAAGTTTTTTCCAGAAGATCTTCTTATCCTTGCAAGGACCATAAACATTCATAAGTGTGAGTCTTCTCTTATCTAACAGACTGGAACCTATCAAAAAAATTCTGCCACGAGTGAGAACTAGTGAGAAAACAAAATATCGCAGATCCCATGCTACCAGCAATCCCCCCGAGCTACCAACTGAACTAAAAACACTTGATATCTAATCTGGTTTGAGGGAAAACATGAAATCCCTTTCCTTAACATCAGATGTCAAGGTCTCTTGAAGAAAAATAACATGTGGGGTGGTCCTGTACAAAATTCTACGCATAGAGGCCAATTTAAGGGGTCCTCCTACCCCTCTTATGTTTAAGGAGAGAATAATCATGAGTTTGACTTAGAGAGGGCTTTTATGCCTCTAAGTGCC
The DNA here is from genome assembly GCA_009831015.1 of Picea engelmannii. Taxonomy (NCBI): domain Eukaryota; kingdom Viridiplantae; phylum Streptophyta; class Pinopsida; order Pinales; family Pinaceae; genus Picea; species Picea engelmannii. Next base: position 101,744 of record ML809694.1, on the reverse strand, counting down.
CCCTGTTCATTCATGGATGGAGAAGGATTAGAAAAATAGATAAGAGAACTCCCCAATTTTTTACGTGCACTTGCAGTCTTTAAGGCTGACATTTCAAGCCCCAAACCCTGAGACCAAGCAATTTTCTTGCCATCTAAGCCCTCTGTTTCTAAAGTGGTTGTACACTTTGAACTTGAATCCCCTGGAAAAACCTTTGTTTTTCTTAAAAAAGTTGAGATAGGAACAAGACTAGTAACTTCCATAAGGGAGGGTACTAAGTCTTTAAGCAAAATATCCAAGGAGTTATCACTTGTTTCAGGTTCACCATAACCCAGGAAAATGGGAGAGTCTTCCGACAACAAAGGATATTTTAGTATAGGGATAGTCTGAACCGTAGCTTCTACCTGAGGAGAGGGTGTTCGGTTAGCATCTGAACAAGTGACCAAGGGTGTAACAACCCGCTCAGTGGAAGAAACAATTGCCTCTGGCATGCTACTTTGATCCTTAGAAATAACAGTCACCCTAGATGAAAGAGTGTCCACAGAAAAAAAGGAATTGAGGTGGTCTCTTTCCCATGCAGTCAATGAGCAATAGAAATAAGGGACGTAAAAATGCAACTTACCAACAAAGGTGGAAGTCGAGGAAGGTGTGTTGTCCAGTTCCCATGCTCCTAGATAGTTACCTCGCTCCAATGTCTCCACCTCAGTAGGATAGCCATTTGATACTATTTCATCAAATAGAATCTCGTCAGGATGTACTCCCCATGGGAGTCGACAATCCTTTTTTAGGTGACCATTATAGCGACAACACACACATCTAAACGGTATCCCTAGGTAGTCTAACCTCTGTGTAAACACCATGCCGCACCACTCAATCTCCAAACTATCCAGTAATCCTCCATGCACGTCCACTTCCACTAGAATTTTTTCCATGCGTCTATCCTTCGATAGTAGAGCATCTTCATCACACTTGATAAAGTGTCCTAGAACATTTCCAATAGCCTCCATGGATTTTGTGTTCAACAGGTGTAACAGTAAACCAAGTAATAAGGCCCAAAGATGTTGGTAGCTGAAATATTTAGTTGTTGGGTCAAATTTGAGCCTCCACCTTTTTAACATAAGGTTGTCGCCCTCAAAAACCCATAAATTTTCAAGAATCTTTGTTGTATCTTTAGGAGTCTTGAATACGAAACCAAACCAGCCCCTCAGAAGAGTTAACAACTCCGGAGTATACCCTAGAAAGGGTTCCCATGTGTTCTTCATCCACTCAAAAACCAACATTTTGCAACGTAAACGATATGAAAGTCTACCCACCAGCGCACACATGGCGAGAGAGCATGTTTCCTCCAGCCCAATATCCATCCCTAAAACCATCGAATGTTTCGAACGTTTGGGCTTCCACACTTGCGCAGAAAGCTTTGGAGTGTGCTTCTTTCCCACAAAACCTCGCGTCGGTTCCTCTAAGGTCTGCTTCTTCTGTGATGAATATCGTTCGCCACACTCATAAGAAGTCTGTCTTGTGTTCCCGAGCATTTTTTCCAGTAATAGAAGACCTGTGCTACCCTCCGCCTTCGAGAAACAACCATGTAAACCAGAAACCTCCTTACCACCACGAGAATGAGTCGAAACAGGCTTAGAACCAAACTTTGGTCCAAATGTGGGAGGAGTAGAAGTATGCTGGGTTGATAGAGTTGGCATAGAATCATTTAGATGGCCATTAATACCTCGGTTTTTACATAAGGCATTAACTATCGATATGAAACTAGGATGATCCCAAGGATCCCCTGCTTCTAATCCAGAGAGATCGCTGACCTCATATCCCATAACCACCGTCGAACCTTAAATAATTCAAACAAAGTATCCAATAAATACATTATTAGAGTATGATGTGGCAAGGTTGAAAGAGTTACAGACCAGGGGAAGTCAGAGGATCGAGACTTCAATAGGACAGTTGTACCAACCATAATGAATACACAGTAAATCCTGACAGAACCGATTTAATGGCAGAAAAAACTGAAAAGACTTATTGTAAGTCAAAGTTAAGGGAAAGCCATTAAACAATTCGAAAGATAAGCTACAAAGACTCCACTAAACTAGAATACAAATACTACAAACCTGGCTAGTCCTAAAGATAACCAGACCCACTAAAGCTAAAGGAGCCACTAGAATTAATGCCAAAGGATTGATAAAACCCGATATAACCCTAGACAGATTTTGTGTCCAGCTTCTCCATAGTTTCCAGCCTAAATTCAGGTTTGAAAAGGTAATCTTCCATGAAACCTACTTAGAAAACGACTCTCTCCCGCCTAGACTTTTTATCTCCAATTAATGCAATAAGATTATATTTTATTATTTACTAAAGACAGGTTGATGTAAGACCTCTTTGTGGCTAATATAGCAAAAATGTTGCATGATGCAACGAACGTTTTCCGAACATTGCATGTATCCATAGATAAGAGTATAATTACGTGGATACACGCATACCTTGGCTTTAGGTGGTGGTTATTAATGTTTTGAATGTTAACGAATCAATCTTTCATCTTATGTTTTTATTTGTGGTAGTGATTTTCGTAGAGTTTCAGTGTGTCGGGCTAATCTCAAAAAAGTTGTAGTTTAAATGTTTTATGTTTTTTTTTTTTTTTTGGCATTTTTCGTTTAATTTTATTCGAAATCTTGTGACAAATTGTTGGATATGCAATTTTAAGTGGTTAATTCTGTATAATCTAAGTGCCTTAAGGATTTTTCAATGTGTTGAATCCATTTTTACATTCAAAAATGCGATTTAAATAAAAACAAATGTGATTTCATGTATATTTATGTCGTCAGATCCTACAATAGACAATGCCCAAAATAACAATAGACAACACCCAAAATGGCAAGCGACATGTTAACTATCAATTTACCTAGACTTGGAACCATATACATACTTGAACTCGGAGAGCAGAACCAATTGATCGAGTTTAGTAACTCCACTCTGTGTTTAGGAAAACACAACTGTGGGGTGAGGATGGTGACCACATAACCTATCATATGAATTAGGGAAATATGTATGAACACATAATTTCTCACCTTGGTAGGGAAATCTGTATGATCCCAATCTCATTACTCTCAAAATAATGAATTTCTGAACAAGAAATTGTTGTGAATAAATTGAAGAAGAAATAGAATTCAATGCTCAAGTATGCACATCAATTACACACAAAAAAACTTGTTTCTTTCATTCAACTCGAGATAAAATTATACAAATACATCTTTTATCAAAGAAAGCCAAAATTTATGATCCGTATAAAAAATTCATAACCACAATCTAATTCACGAGAAAATCTTGTTGTAGATCTCTTAAACCCAACTAAGGCTTAACAAACTCCATATTAACAGAAGATGCATATCTACATAGATAAATCTTCGACAAACCAATCTAAAAGTAACAAATCAATCAACACTAGACTAATATTTCTAACACTCCCTCTTGAGGATAGTGCTCGGTACATGCAAGCCAAGTCTAGTTTTGAAATCTTCAAATTTAAGTTTTGGTAGGGATTTAATGAATATCTCAGCGATATTATCTTTAGTAGAACAATGCTCCATTGATCTCCTTCTTGTTGATCATATCTCTAATGAAATGGTATTTTGTTTCAATGTGCTTTGACTTGTCATGGAACATAGGATTGTTAGCCAACTTTATATAACACTGATATCACAATAGATAAAAGAAGGAGTCTTCTCTATCACTCCAAGCTCAATAAGCAATTGCTTAATTCATATTGATTCACAATTTCTAGTAGCAACAACAATATATTCATCCTTTATGGATGATAAAGCAACACAAGCTCATTTCTTACTGCTCCAAGATACCATGCTAGAACTTAAGGAGAAGCAATATCTTGTAGTAAATTTTCTAGAATTCACATCACCTATCCAATCAACATCTACATAACCATGCAAAGAAATATCTTTGTGTTTTTCATAAACGAGACCATAAGAAATAGTATCGCTCAAATAACGAAGAATTCACTTATGAGCTTGCCAATGAACCTTCTTTGGTTTTACCATAAACTAACTAAAACATTTACAATCTATGATAAATCATGATGATTATTACATTATTAAAGAAGGCTATCAATCAATTTACGATACAATGTAGCATCCACTTCTTCACTTGGATCATCAACTCTCAATTTAACACAAGGATCCATGGGTGTACAAACAGGTTTACAACCCTCCATTTTGAACTTTTTCAAAATCTTCATGACATACTTGGCTTGAGTCAAAATAAGATGATATTTATCTTGCCATACTTCCAAACCAAGACAATCATGGAGAGGACCCAAATATCTCATTTCAAATCCCTGACATAATTCATTCTTCAATCGACGAATTAATTCATCACCATTTCCTATTAGAAGGAGATAATCTACATACAAAACAATAATCACAATGTTATCACCAATCACAAGAGGGGATGTAGTGATCCACCACAGTTACCATTGCTATAGCTAGAAAATGGCCACACATGCAGTTTACTCTTGTTGTTGCCTCATATGCGGGAACCCTCTGCCAAGGGCTTAGCCATTGTAGGAAACTATGATAACTACCTCTGAAACTATTGCAAATAGGAACAAGAATAACAACACCACCAGGAACTCAGTTGTTGCAAGAAACTGTTACAACCACATATGAAATTGTTGTGAATCTACTCAACACATCATTATAAGAGTGGATTTATGTACATGCTCCCTGACCATGGTTTTAACATTTTTGTCTCTAATTTTCAAAGCATTGGCTTTGATTTCATGAAGGAAAATCTAATGGATCACAAAATTTCTCTACCTTGGTCGCATCCCTAATCCAACAACATACTTTCAAAATAATGAACTTGTAAACAAGAAATTGTTGTGAATGAATTGAGGAAGAAACACAATTCAATGCTTATGTATGCACACCAATTACACACAAAAAACGTGTTTCTTTCATTTAATTAGAACTGAATTTATACAAATACATCGTTTATGAAAGAAAGCCACAATATGTAATTTGGATCTGAAAAATCATAACCACAATCTAATTCAAAAGAAAATATTGTTGGAAATATCTTAAACCGAACTAAGACTTAAGAAACTCCATAATACTAAAAGGTGCATATCTAAATAGAAAAAACTTCAACAAACAAATCTAAAAATAACAAATCGATCTGGACTCTTATTTCTAACATTAAAGTAGGATGTTGTTGAAATATTTAGGAACATAGAAGACAAGCTTGTGGAGGAATTAGTTGCTATGGATGCAACAGAGGAGATATTGCAAGCCTTTGTTGTGCACTCCTCTCAACTATTTGCTTGAAGGGATTCCAGTGGCCTGGAGGTTTGACACTGTTTATTTATCGTTATGTCTAGATAAATTATGTAAATGTTGGTCAATTAACCTAATTTATTGGTAGTCGCTAACTTGTGCATGTGCTCTATCTAAATGCCCACACTATTTGATTCAATTACAACAACCATTGAAAATAAAGCTAAAACTATTCACCGAAAATAATGGAGAACTTGTTAAACAAAAAACTATAAACAACATTTATCTGGTTTTTGTATATTGATCTAGTCTTTTTCAATGATTAGGTAAGTTTTATATAGTGAGAAAACCTATCATAACTTAGTATGTTAACCAACATTAAGGTAATATAAATTTAATGGAGAGTTTTGAAAATTATTCATGTTAATAATAAAAATTAAATTCATTAAAGTTTTAAATTTTTTTAATATTATTGTTCCAAATTCTTATTTATTTATAAATATGTGATTTTTTAACTAAAATATTAGATGAAAGTATTTTTGTAAAAAATTCGCGTTATTCTTATAAATCCAACATATAAAATTGCAGGTATGGTTGTTAGCAAATCCAAGCCAAGTCAAACTCGCTGGCATATGAATGTATATCCAATCAAATTTTAAGATAAATTATCTTTATATATAAACAAATTAAAACACTTTCACAAATTATTCATTTTAATCTTTAATTAAAATATTATATCAAAATAACATAACATAAGTATTCATATTATTGGTAATAATTTAAAGATGACATTTTTAATGAAAACATATATTGAATATTTGTGAAGAAGAAGAAACTATTTTAACATGCCTAAAATTAACTAAATACTTAATAATAATTAATAATGATAATGATAATGATTAATCAAGATAAATGATTATTAACAATATTAATTATACAAAATTAAATTAATCTTTTACATTTAATTTATTATAAAATTATATAATACATAAATATCATTAAAAAAAACTCAAAATTAAATATATTATATATTATAAACATTTAAATCTTTCCTATTTTACAAAGTTTTAATTATTTTTATACGATGAACATTTAAACCTTTCATATCTTACAAATTAAATACTCTAGTAATTAGTATCACATCACAACCACATGATAGTAAAGAATCATATCCGTCACTTGCACAAATAGGTCAAATTAATAAGCCAAAGTCCATTAATGTTATTAAAAGTATGCCCACTTTTTATCTACGTTTGCGTGAAGAGTTGGATATTCTTGTTTGTTTGGATGCTATTTGTCTACTTTTGCGTGAAGAGTGGGGTATCCTTTTTCACTTTGGAAGTGAGCATGATCACCAAGATGCAATGAACAAATAGATTTCTCATACAATACTATTATATTTTTAAATGTTTTAATTGATTTGTTTCTTCTATAGAAAGTATCACAAATTTGTCTTCCAGATATTTTTTTGGGATACTCTCCTTTCTCTTAAACCTGGAGTGTTGCTTAAACTAGCTTATAAATTATATCCATTTTTTTAAATTGAAATGGGTAAATTTGTAATAAAATGTTGTTATAGTTCAGTTTAATAATACAAAAAAGAGGATAGTTCATATACTTTTAGTTTTGAAAATGAACAAATTATTGTGGCTACAGTCCTGGATTTTTTTTGAGGAATTACATTGAAGTTCGCTAAGTAGTAGTCTAAACGTTCTATCTTTTGGTTGTTTTCCGACAACTTTTTCTATTTGATTTTACCTAAAATCTGGTGATGAATGGTTGGATCTGCAGATTTGAGTGGATAAATTTGTATAATCCGAGTGCCTCGGGGGTTTAGATTCTCTTAAAGTGACATAATAACAAAATTGTTTTGCAAAACATGTTAAAAACTTGGTTCTAATTCAAAGCATGCCCACTGTGGGATTCATTTTGAATCCCCTAGAGGTGTTTTTTCACTTCTTTTGTTAGCTCCATCTCCACTTCCCCAATCACGTGATGAATTAGTCGTTCTTGTTTATCTTCTTTGAATAAAAAACCAACTAGTATGCTATGCTCAATAGCCTCAGACTGAGAGCTTCTTACCAATTATGTTACCATGTGGAGAAGTTTGTTTCACTCTGCCTCTAAATGGTCAATTTGTCTCTTTTGTTGGCTCACTAATTCTAGAATCTCAACATACCATGTTCTATGAAACTCCTCCTAGGCATATACTCTCTTAACTAAGTTGGAGATGGAAAACTATTTTTTTGCAAGGAAGTTCTTGTGTCTTCTTAGCACAAAATTATTATCCAATACCCCACAAAATGCACAATGACCAGGGTGACTATGCTCTCTGATATTTGTTGTCAACTAAGTTGTGTGTGAGAAACGAACTACCACAATTCTCACTCCAAATTGAAATGAAATGAGTGTGAGCGTCCTTTAAAGCTGAGGGGAGTTAACTCCTATCCTATATAGTTTTTGTCATATCACCACTTGACTTTGCATAGTGCCATTTCTCTCATACCTTCACTTGACATTAAAAACTTTGGATGTCCATAAATATAAAACTATGGGATTAGAGATGTTAAGATCCCACCTTTTATTTGAATTTTCACAACCTCCAAACATGAAGAACAATTTTCCAATTGGTTTTCTTGATGATTTAATGTCCTAAG
>ML809694.1:49071-83681 GCA_009831015.1 Picea engelmannii | reverse complement strand
TAACTGTCTGACAAGACCATGAAGTCAAGAACTTATGTAAATATGTTTTCGACGATACATACATACCCCAAAACATCAAAAAAGTCTCAAAACACTAAGACCATTTTTAGGAAAACTAGAACATCTTAATAAAAAAAATTGGTCCTTCTTGACCATCATTCCACTGATTGTATGCAATGGCTCCAGGGAGCTCATATAGTGATTTTTTTGATAAAATATCATATTCCTGATTTTCTTCTCTGTAAACATGGGCGAAAGTGATGACAGAAAAGTATTTGATGAGGTCCCTTACCCGGTCTTTCCAACATTCTATAGTAATGACCTGCAGTGTGCCAATATTATTGAGCCAATCAATAATAATTTTGGAATCCCTAATGACGTGGATATCTGTGATAGTTAGTATTTGAGCCAATGTTAGAACAACCCATGCACCCATAAGTTCATCTCTTGTATTAGTGCCTCCACTGCAATTAAGAGTCCACATGTATTCAATATGATCATTGAGTTTTATAACACCCCACTCTCCACTTTGTTCCCCATTCCTTTGCGTTGTGCAATCAAACCATCAAATAATTTTGTGTTGAGGCATAGTATGGATGGAATTATGGATGGTTTTCTGCATTTTCTAGGAACTATAACAGGCCATTTCAGCAAAAGATAACATAATTACCTTTTTCTGTAGAAGGAGGCTTTGTTTCAAATATAGACAAATTTCTTTCTTTCCAAATGAGCCAACAATTGAAAAGAGGTAGATTGCGGTGACTATAATGTCTTTTTGCCCATAGTTCAAAACATTCCCGAACTATGGTGCCCAACCACCCAACAACCAACTTGTAATGTGCTAAAAGATTTTCCTAAATATAACTAGTGAACGAACAATCAACAAAAAGGTGGAAAATTGATTCCCCGTTACCTCTACAAAGAAGACACGGGCCTGGCCCATGCCAACCTCTCTTGCGCAAATTGTTATGGGTAAGCAGTTTGTCTTTGATGAGAAGCCACGTAAACAATTTGGTCTTTAGGGGACACTCCCAGGTCCATAGATTTCTCCTCACACCCCCAATAATGTTCTTCCATACCTCTGCAGATAAAGCATTATAAGCATTCTTTGTTGCTAACAGGCCATTACAATCGCCCCTCGTCCATCTTAACTCATCCTGGCAATTTGAATGAGTTATACCTATTTCTATCAAGCTTTGTTTGTAACGCTCCCATTCCACAACCAGATCATCCACCAATCCCAGATCTCTGTTGTCGATCTAATTGGAACAGATAGTGTGTTAAATCAATGCCTTTCTTGCTTGATAAAGAAAATATACTTGATTAATATTTAACATATTTATTAGCTCGAGAGAGAGAAAGGATCTCTTGCCCAATCCCAGGATTTCATCCTTGCCCACAATGATGAAGGATCCTGCCCCCGGTTTCCAAGCCAACCAATGCAGCAACAAGGGTAATGAATTCAACAAGTTCCTCCAACTTTGTGATCCAGAAGGAGTCGATGGATCGACAGTGCGCATCCAAGAAATTACTTTTAAGTGAAGAAAATATTTATCTTTCAGGACCCGTTGCCAAATGCCTGGATGCATCTACCCATGCCAAAGAGATTTAGCAACTAATGCTCTCAAGAAAAAGAAAATATTTTTGATCCCCCATCCACCAAACATTTTTGGTATAACTATGGTCTCCCACTTGCATAAGTGAAAGGAAGAAGGATATTTCTCCCCCGACAACAAATAGGAGAACACCAACTTGTGAATCCGATTCAAAATCAAATTTGGAATGTGTGCCAAATCCAACCAGTAAATTGGCTGGATTTCCAGCACTGCCTTAATCAAAACATATCTGACACTCATCGATAAGAATCGACTACACCAATGTCTAATTATGTTCTCGTATTTCTAAGTCAGCCACTGCCAATCTGCCTCCTTATATTGATCTATCTTTAATAAATATCCTAGATATTTAAACCCTGTTGTAAGAATCATACTACCAAAGTGAAACATAGCAGTCAAATTATCAAGAAAGGCTTGCAGAGCACCATAATGATGGAAGGTTGACTTGTTTACATTAATATCCAGCCCAGAGGCACCACAAAAGGTATATTAAAGAGTATGTATTTCCTGCCATTCTGTGAGGGAGGCATTGGACATTATTAGCACATCATCCACAAAAAGGAGGTGTAGAGTTCTTACCAACTGTGAGACTTTAATACCCGTCAAATTCCCTTCCGATAGACTTTTTCCCAAGGAAAGGTTCAACCCCTCCATCACCATTATAAACAAGAGTGGAGACAAGGGACATCTCTGGCGCAAACCTCTCCCACTTCTTATGAAATTTGTAGCCTCAACATTTATCAAAATAGCAAATGTAGCTGATGTCACAGAGCCCGTAATCCATTTAGTCATGAGATGACCAAATCCACAATGAAGAAGCATCAATCTTATATAATCCCAATTTGTACAGTCATATTCCTTTTTCAAATCCAATTTCAAAATAACCGTATGTAGTTTCTTGGATTTTATACTATGAAGGCACTCCTGTGCGATTCCAATGGAATCAAGTATCTGACGGCCCTTTAGGAAACCCAACTATTCCTTCGACAAATAATGAGAAAGAATAGGTCGAATTATCCTCGCTATGATTTTTGTAATAATCTTATAAACAACATTACAAAGGGAAATAGGAAGGAAATAATTAATGATGATGGGCAGCTGGATTTTGGAATAAGAGAAAGAAAAGTGGAGTTTATCAAACGGATGACTTCACCCTAGGTTCTAGAATCCTCAACCATATCTAGAAGGTCAGGTCCAACCAAATCAAAGAAGAAAAGGAAGAATTTGATTGTCCACCCATCTGGACCAGGGCTCTTGTCTTTGGTGAAACCTTTAAGGACGACTGATAACTCCTCCATGGATACAGCCTGCTCTAAAGATGGGAGTTCCTCCTCTAATACCAACTTTGGATAAAGACTGATAGTCTCCAGTTATTCCTGAATAGTAGTCTACCTGGGTTCCTTAAAGAAAGTTTTGAAGTATGAGGAAACTTCATCCTTTATAGCTTCATGTCTGAAGTGAACACTTCCTGAATCATCTATAATATCCCAAAGATATTTTTTGTTTCTCCTGTAGCTCGTGAATCGATGAAAAAAATTGGTATTTTTGTCGCCACTCTTAATCCAAGTAGCCCTACTTTTCTCTCTCCAATTTTCTTCTTCAGCCAATAGAATTTTCTTACGATCCACCTCCATCTGCTTGCAGTGTTGATCAAGGTCCATATTATAAATACTAGTATTTTTCTATGAATATAAGCATTCCAAGTCTGCTTCCAATATGGTAAATAATTCCTTATCCCTAATTTGTTTTTCCTTTGACCAAGATTTAACCCGACTTTTTAGAAGAGACAACTTTTCTACAAGCCTTCTTTGAGCCTCTACAATTAAATCAAAATGTTTATCCATCCAGAATTCTCTAGTTAGCTCAACAAAGGTTTCTTCATTTAACCATTCGGGATTGAATTTAAAGGGGTACTTTATCATTTGAACACCAATATCCATCTGCAGAATTAATGGTGCGTGGTCAGAAATGAATGTGGAATCTACCCACGACCGATACCTCATCGTCGGACCAATCAAATCCTCTACCACATAAAATCTGTCTAGTCTCTTTGCAATGCTTGAATATCCCATTTCGTTGTTGCACCCCATCAGAACCAGCTCAGCCGAAGCCACATCCATCAGAGGAGAATTATAAAAAAGATCTTTAAAAAAAACCGCTAATGGATCAATCAAAGTTGTTTTCCCCAAATCTCATCATATTTTAATGTAAAATTTAAGTCCCCTGCCAATATTAAATCTGTGTGAGCTAACAGATCCCTAAGTTCAAGTTTTTTCCAGAAGATCTTCTTATCCTTGCAAGGACCATAAACATTCATAAGTGTGAGTCTTCTCTTATCTAACAGACTGGAACCTATCAAAAAAATTCTGCCACGAGTGAGAACTAGTGAGAAAACAAAATATCGCAGATCCCATGCTACCAGCAATCCCCCCGAGCTACCAACTGAACTAAAAACACTTGATATCTAATCTGGTTTGAGGGAAAACATGAAATCCCTTTCCTTAACATCAGATGTCAAGGTCTCTTGAAGAAAAATAACATGTGGGGTGGTCCTGTACAAAATTCTACGCATAGAGGCCAATTTAAGGGGTCCTCCTACCCCTCTTATGTTTAAGGAGAGAATAATCATGAGTTTGACTTAGAGAGGGCTTTTATGCCTCTAAGTGCCCCCTGTTCATTCATGGATGGAGAAGGATTAGAAAAATAGATAAGAGAACTCCCCAATTTTTTACGTGCACTTGCAGTCTTTAAGGCTGACATTTCAAGCCCCAAACCCTGAGACCAAGCAATTTTCTTGCCATCTAAGCCCTCTGTTTCTAAAGTGGTTGTACACTTTGAACTTGAATCCCCTGGAAAAACCTTTGTTTTTCTTAAAAAAGTTGAGATAGGAACAAGACTAGTAACTTCCATAAGGGAGGGTACTAAGTCTTTAAGCAAAATATCCAAGGAGTTATCACTTGTTTCAGGTTCACCATAACCCAGGAAAATGGGAGAGTCTTCCGACAACAAAGGATATTTTAGTATAGGGATAGTCTGAACCGTAGCTTCTACCTGAGGAGAGGGTGTTCGGTTAGCATCTGAACAAGTGACCAAGGGTGTAACAACCCGCTCAGTGGAAGAAACAATTGCCTCTGGCATGCTACTTTGATCCTTAGAAATAACAGTCACCCTAGATGAAAGAGTGTCCACAGAAAAAAAGGAATTGAGGTGGTCTCTTTCCCATGCAGTCAATGAGCAATAGAAATAAGGGACGTAAAAATGCAACTTACCAACAAAGGTGGAAGTCGAGGAAGGTGTGTTGTCCAGTTCCCATGCTCCTAGATAGTTACCTCGCTCCAATGTCTCCACCTCAGTAGGATAGCCATTTGATACTATTTCATCAAATAGAATCTCGTCAGGATGTACTCCCCATGGGAGTCGACAATCCTTTTTTAGGTGACCATTATAGCGACAACACACACATCTAAACGGTATCCCTAGGTAGTCTAACCTCTGTGTAAACACCATGCCGCACCACTCAATCTCCAAACTATCCAGTAATCCTCCATGCACGTCCACTTCCACTAGAATTTTTTCCATGCGTCTATCCTTCGATAGTAGAGCATCTTCATCACACTTGATAAAGTGTCCTAGAACATTTCCAATAGCCTCCATGGATTTTGTGTTCAACAGGTGTAACAGTAAACCAAGTAATAAGGCCCAAAGATGTTGGTAGCTGAAATATTTAGTTGTTGGGTCAAATTTGAGCCTCCACCTTTTTAACATAAGGTTGTCGCCCTCAAAAACCCATAAATTTTCAAGAATCTTTGTTGTATCTTTAGGAGTCTTGAATACGAAACCAAACCAGCCCCTCAGAAGAGTTAACAACTCCGGAGTATACCCTAGAAAGGGTTCCCATGTGTTCTTCATCCACTCAAAAACCAACATTTTGCAACGTAAACGATATGAAAGTCTACCCACCAGCGCACACATGGCGAGAGAGCATGTTTCCTCCAGCCCAATATCCATCCCTAAAACCATCGAATGTTTCGAACGTTTGGGCTTCCACACTTGCGCAGAAAGCTTTGGAGTGTGCTTCTTTCCCACAAAACCTCGCGTCGGTTCCTCTAAGGTCTGCTTCTTCTGTGATGAATATCGTTCGCCACACTCATAAGAAGTCTGTCTTGTGTTCCCGAGCATTTTTTCCAGTAATAGAAGACCTGTGCTACCCTCCGCCTTCGAGAAACAACCATGTAAACCAGAAACCTCCTTACCACCACGAGAATGAGTCGAAACAGGCTTAGAACCAAACTTTGGTCCAAATGTGGGAGGAGTAGAAGTATGCTGGGTTGATAGAGTTGGCATAGAATCATTTAGATGGCCATTAATACCTCGGTTTTTACATAAGGCATTAACTATCGATATGAAACTAGGATGATCCCAAGGATCCCCTGCTTCTAATCCAGAGAGATCGCTGACCTCATATCCCATAACCACCGTCGAACCTTAAATAATTCAAACAAAGTATCCAATAAATACATTATTAGAGTATGATGTGGCAAGGTTGAAAGAGTTACAGACCAGGGGAAGTCAGAGGATCGAGACTTCAATAGGACAGTTGTACCAACCATAATGAATACACAGTAAATCCTGACAGAACCGATTTAATGGCAGAAAAAACTGAAAAGACTTATTGTAAGTCAAAGTTAAGGGAAAGCCATTAAACAATTCGAAAGATAAGCTACAAAGACTCCACTAAACTAGAATACAAATACTACAAACCTGGCTAGTCCTAAAGATAACCAGACCCACTAAAGCTAAAGGAGCCACTAGAATTAATGCCAAAGGATTGATAAAACCCGATATAACCCTAGACAGATTTTGTGTCCAGCTTCTCCATAGTTTCCAGCCTAAATTCAGGTTTGAAAAGGTAATCTTCCATGAAACCTACTTAGAAAACGACTCTCTCCCGCCTAGACTTTTTATCTCCAATTAATGCAATAAGATTATATTTTATTATTTACTAAAGACAGGTTGATGTAAGACCTCTTTGTGGCTAATATAGCAAAAATGTTGCATGATGCAACGAACGTTTTCCGAACATTGCATGTATCCATAGATAAGAGTATAATTACGTGGATACACGCATACCTTGGCTTTAGGTGGTGGTTATTAATGTTTTGAATGTTAACGAATCAATCTTTCATCTTATGTTTTTATTTGTGGTAGTGATTTTCGTAGAGTTTCAGTGTGTCGGGCTAATCTCAAAAAAGTTGTAGTTTAAATGTTTTATGTTTTTTTTTTTTTTTTGGCATTTTTCGTTTAATTTTATTCGAAATCTTGTGACAAATTGTTGGATATGCAATTTTAAGTGGTTAATTCTGTATAATCTAAGTGCCTTAAGGATTTTTCAATGTGTTGAATCCATTTTTACATTCAAAAATGCGATTTAAATAAAAACAAATGTGATTTCATGTATATTTATGTCGTCAGATCCTACAATAGACAATGCCCAAAATAACAATAGACAACACCCAAAATGGCAAGCGACATGTTAACTATCAATTTACCTAGACTTGGAACCATATACATACTTGAACTCGGAGAGCAGAACCAATTGATCGAGTTTAGTAACTCCACTCTGTGTTTAGGAAAACACAACTGTGGGGTGAGGATGGTGACCACATAACCTATCATATGAATTAGGGAAATATGTATGAACACATAATTTCTCACCTTGGTAGGGAAATCTGTATGATCCCAATCTCATTACTCTCAAAATAATGAATTTCTGAACAAGAAATTGTTGTGAATAAATTGAAGAAGAAATAGAATTCAATGCTCAAGTATGCACATCAATTACACACAAAAAAACTTGTTTCTTTCATTCAACTCGAGATAAAATTATACAAATACATCTTTTATCAAAGAAAGCCAAAATTTATGATCCGTATAAAAAATTCATAACCACAATCTAATTCACGAGAAAATCTTGTTGTAGATCTCTTAAACCCAACTAAGGCTTAACAAACTCCATATTAACAGAAGATGCATATCTACATAGATAAATCTTCGACAAACCAATCTAAAAGTAACAAATCAATCAACACTAGACTAATATTTCTAACACTCCCTCTTGAGGATAGTGCTCGGTACATGCAAGCCAAGTCTAGTTTTGAAATCTTCAAATTTAAGTTTTGGTAGGGATTTAATGAATATCTCAGCGATATTATCTTTAGTAGAACAATGCTCCATTGATCTCCTTCTTGTTGATCATATCTCTAATGAAATGGTATTTTGTTTCAATGTGCTTTGACTTGTCATGGAACATAGGATTGTTAGCCAACTTTATATAACACTGATATCACAATAGATAAAAGAAGGAGTCTTCTCTATCACTCCAAGCTCAATAAGCAATTGCTTAATTCATATTGATTCACAATTTCTAGTAGCAACAACAATATATTCATCCTTTATGGATGATAAAGCAACACAAGCTCATTTCTTACTGCTCCAAGATACCATGCTAGAACTTAAGGAGAAGCAATATCTTGTAGTAAATTTTCTAGAATTCACATCACCTATCCAATCAACATCTACATAACCATGCAAAGAAATATCTTTGTGTTTTTCATAAACGAGACCATAAGAAATAGTATCGCTCAAATAACGAAGAATTCACTTATGAGCTTGCCAATGAACCTTCTTTGGTTTTACCATAAACTAACTAAAACATTTACAATCTATGATAAATCATGATGATTATTACATTATTAAAGAAGGCTATCAATCAATTTACGATACAATGTAGCATCCACTTCTTCACTTGGATCATCAACTCTCAATTTAACACAAGGATCCATGGGTGTACAAACAGGTTTACAACCCTCCATTTTGAACTTTTTCAAAATCTTCATGACATACTTGGCTTGAGTCAAAATAAGATGATATTTATCTTGCCATACTTCCAAACCAAGACAATCATGGAGAGGACCCAAATATCTCATTTCAAATCCCTGACATAATTCATTCTTCAATCGACGAATTAATTCATCACCATTTCCTATTAGAAGGAGATAATCTACATACAAAACAATAATCACAATGTTATCACCAATCACAAGAGGGGATGTAGTGATCCACCACAGTTACCATTGCTATAGCTAGAAAATGGCCACACATGCAGTTTACTCTTGTTGTTGCCTCATATGCGGGAACCCTCTGCCAAGGGCTTAGCCATTGTAGGAAACTATGATAACTACCTCTGAAACTATTGCAAATAGGAACAAGAATAACAACACCACCAGGAACTCAGTTGTTGCAAGAAACTGTTACAACCACATATGAAATTGTTGTGAATCTACTCAACACATCATTATAAGAGTGGATTTATGTACATGCTCCCTGACCATGGTTTTAACATTTTTGTCTCTAATTTTCAAAGCATTGGCTTTGATTTCATGAAGGAAAATCTAATGGATCACAAAATTTCTCTACCTTGGTCGCATCCCTAATCCAACAACATACTTTCAAAATAATGAACTTGTAAACAAGAAATTGTTGTGAATGAATTGAGGAAGAAACACAATTCAATGCTTATGTATGCACACCAATTACACACAAAAAACGTGTTTCTTTCATTTAATTAGAACTGAATTTATACAAATACATCGTTTATGAAAGAAAGCCACAATATGTAATTTGGATCTGAAAAATCATAACCACAATCTAATTCAAAAGAAAATATTGTTGGAAATATCTTAAACCGAACTAAGACTTAAGAAACTCCATAATACTAAAAGGTGCATATCTAAATAGAAAAAACTTCAACAAACAAATCTAAAAATAACAAATCGATCTGGACTCTTATTTCTAACATTAAAGTAGGATGTTGTTGAAATATTTAGGAACATAGAAGACAAGCTTGTGGAGGAATTAGTTGCTATGGATGCAACAGAGGAGATATTGCAAGCCTTTGTTGTGCACTCCTCTCAACTATTTGCTTGAAGGGATTCCAGTGGCCTGGAGGTTTGACACTGTTTATTTATCGTTATGTCTAGATAAATTATGTAAATGTTGGTCAATTAACCTAATTTATTGGTAGTCGCTAACTTGTGCATGTGCTCTATCTAAATGCCCACACTATTTGATTCAATTACAACAACCATTGAAAATAAAGCTAAAACTATTCACCGAAAATAATGGAGAACTTGTTAAACAAAAAACTATAAACAACATTTATCTGGTTTTTGTATATTGATCTAGTCTTTTTCAATGATTAGGTAAGTTTTATATAGTGAGAAAACCTATCATAACTTAGTATGTTAACCAACATTAAGGTAATATAAATTTAATGGAGAGTTTTGAAAATTATTCATGTTAATAATAAAAATTAAATTCATTAAAGTTTTAAATTTTTTTAATATTATTGTTCCAAATTCTTATTTATTTATAAATATGTGATTTTTTAACTAAAATATTAGATGAAAGTATTTTTGTAAAAAATTCGCGTTATTCTTATAAATCCAACATATAAAATTGCAGGTATGGTTGTTAGCAAATCCAAGCCAAGTCAAACTCGCTGGCATATGAATGTATATCCAATCAAATTTTAAGATAAATTATCTTTATATATAAACAAATTAAAACACTTTCACAAATTATTCATTTTAATCTTTAATTAAAATATTATATCAAAATAACATAACATAAGTATTCATATTATTGGTAATAATTTAAAGATGACATTTTTAATGAAAACATATATTGAATATTTGTGAAGAAGAAGAAACTATTTTAACATGCCTAAAATTAACTAAATACTTAATAATAATTAATAATGATAATGATAATGATTAATCAAGATAAATGATTATTAACAATATTAATTATACAAAATTAAATTAATCTTTTACATTTAATTTATTATAAAATTATATAATACATAAATATCATTAAAAAAAACTCAAAATTAAATATATTATATATTATAAACATTTAAATCTTTCCTATTTTACAAAGTTTTAATTATTTTTATACGATGAACATTTAAACCTTTCATATCTTACAAATTAAATACTCTAGTAATTAGTATCACATCACAACCACATGATAGTAAAGAATCATATCCGTCACTTGCACAAATAGGTCAAATTAATAAGCCAAAGTCCATTAATGTTATTAAAAGTATGCCCACTTTTTATCTACGTTTGCGTGAAGAGTTGGATATTCTTGTTTGTTTGGATGCTATTTGTCTACTTTTGCGTGAAGAGTGGGGTATCCTTTTTCACTTTGGAAGTGAGCATGATCACCAAGATGCAATGAACAAATAGATTTCTCATACAATACTATTATATTTTTAAATGTTTTAATTGATTTGTTTCTTCTATAGAAAGTATCACAAATTTGTCTTCCAGATATTTTTTTGGGATACTCTCCTTTCTCTTAAACCTGGAGTGTTGCTTAAACTAGCTTATAAATTATATCCATTTTTTTAAATTGAAATGGGTAAATTTGTAATAAAATGTTGTTATAGTTCAGTTTAATAATACAAAAAAGAGGATAGTTCATATACTTTTAGTTTTGAAAATGAACAAATTATTGTGGCTACAGTCCTGGATTTTTTTTGAGGAATTACATTGAAGTTCGCTAAGTAGTAGTCTAAACGTTCTATCTTTTGGTTGTTTTCCGACAACTTTTTCTATTTGATTTTACCTAAAATCTGGTGATGAATGGTTGGATCTGCAGATTTGAGTGGATAAATTTGTATAATCCGAGTGCCTCGGGGGTTTAGATTCTCTTAAAGTGACATAATAACAAAATTGTTTTGCAAAACATGTTAAAAACTTGGTTCTAATTCAAAGCATGCCCACTGTGGGATTCATTTTGAATCCCCTAGAGGTGTTTTTTCACTTCTTTTGTTAGCTCCATCTCCACTTCCCCAATCACGTGATGAATTAGTCGTTCTTGTTTATCTTCTTTGAATAAAAAACCAACTAGTATGCTATGCTCAATAGCCTCAGACTGAGAGCTTCTTACCAATTATGTTACCATGTGGAGAAGTTTGTTTCACTCTGCCTCTAAATGGTCAATTTGTCTCTTTTGTTGGCTCACTAATTCTAGAATCTCAACATACCATGTTCTATGAAACTCCTCCTAGGCATATACTCTCTTAACTAAGTTGGAGATGGAAAACTATTTTTTTGCAAGGAAGTTCTTGTGTCTTCTTAGCACAAAATTATTATCCAATACCCCACAAAATGCACAATGACCAGGGTGACTATGCTCTCTGATATTTGTTGTCAACTAAGTTGTGTGTGAGAAACGAACTACCACAATTCTCACTCCAAATTGAAATGAAATGAGTGTGAGCGTCCTTTAAAGCTGAGGGGAGTTAACTCCTATCCTATATAGTTTTTGTCATATCACCACTTGACTTTGCATAGTGCCATTTCTCTCATACCTTCACTTGACATTAAAAACTTTGGATGTCCATAAATATAAAACTATGGGATTAGAGATGTTAAGATCCCACCTTTTATTTGAATTTTCACAACCTCCAAACATGAAGAACAATTTTCCAATTGGTTTTCTTGATGATTTAATGTCCTAAGGACATAATACTATTCAATTGAGATCAAATCTTTTTGCTTCTTTCCTTATTCTTGATATGATCCCAACTAGATTACCATCCACCAGGATTGTAGAATTGCTCTTATGTCATATGATGAGATTGGAGTCTCATATAACTATCAATTGTTGGATTCGTCTAGGGTCTAGGATCTTTGTAGCACACCTGACCCCTAATCTCACTTAGGATAGTGGGATGTTCAATTTGCTTCTCTTTCCTCGGGTAAGTATTCGAGTTTACTGGCCTTGGTTTTGACCCATCACTATTTTGGTGAGGACTTCTCTTATCACAATATCTATTGTGTTAAATCTTACTTGTTTGACCCCCAAATTACCAACGAACACCCTCTATGGAGGTCTCTACAATGACTAGGGACCTATACGCCTTCAATCGAATGGTTAGAATCACTTATCACCTTTGGATCGACGATCTAGAATGAATTGGACTCTTTCCCATCAAAACAGTAGGTTATAGACCTAAAATTCCATTATGACGGTTTCATTACGACAAATCCAACGGCTCTCGAAATTGTGAACCAACATATTTGATCACGTCGGCTTCTCTAATAGCCCAACAATTATCACTTGTTTCTTTCTTTATTCATTAGATGAACAAGTGGAACCCACGACAAATCTATGGTCGAGATCACATCACACCTACTCTTCGATCCACGACTCATGTTCGCTCTTGAAGTCCTCCTCATTGGAGCACATCCACGTTGGGTATCGAAAGCCACTCCGATAGGTTCACTCTGATGGAATACACTCCATTGGATTCGATGATCCTTATTCACTTCATTTGACGGCCAGGGTTCTCTTGGGGTTACAACTGCATGACAATTAAGATCACCAGACCTTCCTCTTCGGAATAGATCATGCAAGATCCAATGACTACAATATGTTGAAATGTCTTTTGATGGATTGACGCTCTTGGTACTATCTCTTCATCGAACTCCCATATCATACCCTCTTTCCAGGTCTTTGAAAATCTGCCTCCTGACATACTTATGCACAACACCAACAATCACAGTTTCAGCTTCAATTCCTTCAATAGATAAATGTCCCTCATTGACTCAAATGCGTCCTCATCGGAGTCCATGGGAAACCATGTACGTAGATGTTATGATGGTCTCATCATCCAACCAACGGTTAGGATCATCTCACCATGCCGAATAAATGGTTGTTATTCGTCCCAACTCAAAACATTGATTTCGCTTAGAATAACAGCCCGAATCGATAATTAATTGTTCTAGGTATTTCCAGGATTAGTCCTTAATTTTTTTACCATGCCTTCTTGGACTCTCACCTTTGTTGATGTTTGTAAAACATCGGGAAGACATTCTCTAAAGATAATAATTAATAATATAATTATTAATTGATTATTAACTATAGTATATAATAAGTAAATAATAATAACAAATAGTTATTGATTATTCAAGGGACGCATCATTTCATGGATAGTCACCTTATGTTCCCTATATATGGAACACTCATCATTGTAATAATATATTGAATATCTCTCATATTTCATATGAAGAAAAAAAACATGGTATCAAGCAGGACTAGGCTCGACTCCCTCACGGAGGGCCTAGGAAAATGAGAGATAGCTTGCTATGATACATAGCATCAGGGTAATGTACAACCCTCTACGTCATATACAAATATCAATTATCTTTCCAATGGCTCGTTGAAACCCTTGGCCACATCCAAAATCTTTCACATGAACAACTTAATCGTCGGGTTCAAGAGATTGATGCCAAATCCTTGGCTTTAAAGAGAGGACGTTGCCATGCAAGGTGAAGCGATTATTATTATATGGATAGGATATGATTTTCGGTAGGGGTGTATTCCTTGATATATGCACATAAATAATTTCTTGAGCTATGCCAAAGGAATTGTTGGGATTGGCATGTGGGTGAGGTTTCACACACTGGAGAGTGTATGCTAATGGGAAGGAATAGTGGATCGTGGATAAACACAACACAGTGGCATCGGTAATGGGCACAGACACGGTGCCTATGAATTCTCTCATCGTGTGGATGCCTTGGCCGTGGAAAGAAAAAGTCATATGGACCCTACAACTGTACAGAAGAAAATGCAACACTTCGAAGGCATTCTCACAAGCCCCAATAGCCCCAACGGTCTTCAAATCGTTGCTCATTTGCATGAACGCATCTACCAACACTTCCACAAAACAATGCATCATCGTAGAGTCTATATTCTCTAAAAACAAGCAGAGGTCTCGGAGTGTATGCAGAGCCAATGCGGTCTTCTTGTTGTTTGTGTCAGCTTTCCTGATGAATTTAACAAGTATGTTGAATGTAATTTGATCGGCGTGGAAAGCAAATGGGATTGCCACGTTGTTGGCCGCCAACATTTGGATAACGAGATAGGTTTCTGGATTGTTTCCCACTACGAAGTAAGTATTTCCCAAATTAGAGAGAGTCATCAAGTTATTGAAGTGGCTGCATGTTTTGATCATAGGGAATGTCAAAACCCTAGAATTATTCAAGTGAAGCTATAGCTTGTTGGTTGGAGACGTTAACATCTTAATTGTGTCACTCTGCATCAGAAATCCTTCCCCTAAAATTTGTCATGCCATGGCCAAATCAGTCAGGGTGAATCTCTCACGGGTCTTGGAACCTCATTCGATTATCGAAAGAAAATGGGATACCTCTCTCTCTNATATATATATATATATATATATATATATATATATATATATATATGATATTGTTGATTATGAGATGGATTTGAGGGAATGTGGACTTCATCTCAACGTGCTTTATATGGTCAAATGAAGGAACCAAGACATTGGTTTCACAAGGAAACCTCAATATATCTTGGGGGACATTGGCTCCATGGGGGAAACTCGATGTGTCCTAGAGAAGACATTGGTTCCATGAGGGAACCTCGATATGTATTAGACATGTGTTCCACGAGGGAATGATGAGATTTCTAGTATGGACATAGGTCATGAGTGAAGCTTGAGGTTGGACACTTTAGGATATTTGGGTTTCCAATATACATTCATGTACCCAAGGAGAAAAGGACCAAGATAGACCATTAAGAAAGAAAGGGTACATTTGTGGGGTGCAATGAGTCTTCGAAGGCATGTCGGATCTACATCGCTAATCAGAGACAGATTAAGGTGAGTAGAGATGTTACCTTTGAGGAGGAGGTATATTTTAGAAGATATAGAGGATATCACATGGAGATTGTTAGTGTGATCTAGGAAGAGATGGTTCCTTCTCCCCTTCACCCTCCAACAGTTCAGAGGAAGACAATTGATCCTATTGATCCAATTGATTTTGTTGATCCTGTAGCACCAGTTGATGTTCCAGGAGATATTGTAGTAGGTCAGAAGAGACCTGCATGGACTCGTCAAACTCTATAGGAGGCAGAAATACATGTAGCTCCTCGTGTTACCTTCCGAGAGAGCAAGAGACCTTAAAGATATCCGTGTTATGCAGCAACTATGAGCCACATCATTGATTATGAGCCTTCATGTTATGAGGAGGCATCTAGTATGGAGAGATGCCATGATGGAGGAGTATCAGTCCATCATGAAGAATGATGTGTGGTATATAACTGATGGGAGCATTGAGAGGCACAAAATGAGATTTATTGCTATAGGATTCTCTCAGGTAGAGGGAATAGATTATGAAGATACATTTGTTCTTGTTGCTCGATACACTTCTATCTGGATGATTATTTCCCCTGTAACATCCATGGGTTGGAGAGTACATCATATGGATGTAAAGACAACATTTCTCAATGGAGAGACTAAGGAAGAAGTATACATCGAGCAACTAGATGGTTTCGTGATACATGAGAAGGAGTCTCATGTGTGCAAGTTGAAAATGGCCTTGTATGGAATCAAGAAACCACCTCGAGCTTGGTATGCAAGGATTGATGGAAACCTGATGATTTTGGGGCTTCAACAAAAGTGTTGTCAATTCTAGCCTATACTACAAGATTGTTAATGGTGAGTCCCTGATTTTGGTCCTCTACGTTGATGATTTATTTCTCATGAGTACATAGATATTTATTATTGAATGCAAGTATGTGTTGGCCTCTGAGTTAGAGATGAAGGACCTTGGTATGATTCACTACTTCTTGGGACTAGCGGTGTGGCAGAGAACTGATGAGATCTTCCCAAGTCAAGGGAAGTACATAGTTGAAATATTGAAGAAGTTTGAGATACTAAACTTCAAGCCCGTGGCTACACCAATAATGATGAATCTAAAGAAACTAAGTGTCTCTTCTTCCGATTTTGATGAAATTTATTTGACTCTGTACAAACAGTTGATTGGATAATTGATGTATCTGGTTAACACCAGACCAAATATTTGCTATGCAGTGAGTGCACTTAGCCAGTTTATAAGTCAGCTGAGATAGACACACTAGATTGTTGTGAAACATGTGTTGAGATACTTGCGAGGAACAGTTCGACATGGTCTGAGATATACTTCGAGTATTGATATGATATGGCAGGAATATATTGACTCTGATTGGGTAGGGAGCGTAGTGAATAGAAAGAACACCTTCAGGTGTTGCTTCACTTTGGGATCTTCCATGGTTTCCTGGTGTAGCAGGAAATGAACTTTTGTGGCTTTGATCACAACAAAAGCAGAGTACATTGCATTAAGTATGACAGTCCATGAAGAGTGTGGCTTCACAAGCTCTGTGCAGATTTATTCGAACATGTGCTGGATTCCACCATTATTCATTATGGTAACTAAAGTTGTGTGAAGATCTTTGATAATCCATTGTTTCATGACAAATCGAACCACCTTGAGATCAAGTACCATTTCATCCAAGACATGGTGCAGAGGAAGGAAGTATTGGTGCAGTACCTTCCTACAGATGAGCAGGTTGTTGATGTTCTTACCAAACTAGGATGAAGTTTAAGTACTTCCATGACAGACTTGGTGTGGCAGAGAATGCCTCCCTCACAAAGAGGGAGTGTTGATGTTTGCAGCTTCCCGAAACATTCTCCAGATCATACTCCTCTATGACTGAGTTGATTTGATCTGTGATGACATTTATCCGAGAAGGGATAAGTGGGGCACTTATTTGAGAAGGGATAAGTGGGGCACTTATCCGAGAAAGGATAAGTGTGGTTGGGCTTATAACCCAACGTCCCATGTGGAGAGCACATGAGGACATGTCAAGGGAGTTGACCCTTGACGTCATACACTATGGGAGTTGACCCTAGTGTTTCCAGAGGGTGTATCCTCTAGAATTCCACATCGAGTGCCATGTGTGACAAACTTTCTTCAGATCGTACTCCTCTGTGAATTGAGTTGATTTGATCTGTGATGACACTTATTCGAGAAGGGATAAGTGGAACACTTATTCTAGAAGGAATAAGTGTATTTGGGCTTATAAACCAATGTCCCATGTGGAGAGCACATGAGGACATGTCAAGGGAGTTGACCCTTGACGTCATACACTATGGGAGTTGACCCTAGTGTTTCTAGAGGGTGTA
This sequence comes from Picea engelmannii, assembly GCA_009831015.1. Taxonomy (NCBI): domain Eukaryota; kingdom Viridiplantae; phylum Streptophyta; class Pinopsida; order Pinales; family Pinaceae; genus Picea; species Picea engelmannii. Next base: position 65,963 of record ML809694.1, on the reverse strand, counting down.
GCCTCTAGAAGTCCACATGGAGTGCCATGTGTGACAAAATTTCTCTAGATCATACTCCTCTGTAAATTGAGTTGAGTTTATATGTGAGGATGCTTATTCGAGAAGGAATAAGTGCATTTTGGCTTATAGCCCAACGTCCTAGAGGGAGTAGCCTCTAGAAGTGTTCCTAGAGGAGTAGCCTCTAGAAGTCCACATCGCAGTTCCATGTGTGAAAAATATTTTACTACTATGGTGGTTTTGTACCACTGGTGGAGACTGCGTGTCTCTGGAAAGTAGTTGTGTAATACTATGGAAAGATACCTCCCTAGCTAAGAGGGAGTGTTGATGTTTCAACATCGGGCATAACTTATCCTATATTGGGTTGTAGGCCAAGAGAGATAGGATACATTTATCACAAAGGTTCACTTGTGGTAAATGGGCCCAAACGTAGTCCTTCCTTGATCATGACAAGGAATAATATGGACTCAAGGTGCTTGAAGTGTTTTCCATGTGTCAGTTAGCATCAAGCCGACATTCACTCATAGGTGTGTGCCTGTGGTGAAAGATCGTGGTGGTGTCTTTGTCCTAGTCATTGTGATCTGACAAGGAATGATAAAGACTCAAGATGCTATATGATATTACATGTGGACCCAAAGTGAGCCTAATATTAGAGAGAGTTAATTGGCTCAGAGGGAGAGCCGCAGAAGGAGTTTCTCCTCAGTTCAGGTGGGAGAGATATGTCTCCCAAGACTGACAGACAAGTGTCATGAGTCTAGGGTGAAGTTTGTATACTTCAAAGACAATAGTGGCATGTTGCAGAATGTATCCCTCGTTGAGAGGGAGCGTTGATGTTTGGACAACATTAGGAAGAAATTCTCTAAAGATAATAACTAATAATATAATTATTAATTGATTATTAACTATAGTATATAATAAGTAAATAATAATAACAAATAGTTATTGATTATTCAAGGGACGCATCCTTTCATGGATGGTCACCTTATGTTCCCTATATATGGAACACTCATCATTGTAATAATATATCGAATATATCTCATATCTCATATAAATAAAAACAACAACCTTCACTCCCAAGATGACTAAGACGATTTCAACTCAGAGCTTGGAAGAAGATTTCCATATACTATAAAATTTCCATTTCAAGGCAGGGAGGTTTCACATGGATTAAAGCTCCCTAACTACACAAAGACCCTCTTCAGGTATCATGGCATTTCACTACCAATTCCTTGGTGAATATTTTTATATGTTGCAAGATTTACATTGAAGGGCTTGTAGATTTCATAGGGATACATCCTACCCTTGCACTACCTACTTGGTTACATAGATCTAATAGGTTAATAGTGAAAAACAACATTCATAATACATTTTACTAAGGAATTCAACCATTCCTTACATATATTCGCATTTATCACTTAAACCATAAAAAAATATATTTACATTACCAAACATACATAAAACATGTTAAGTTGGAACACTTCTCTGTTCAGTGAAATATCAAACTAGCCAACTGACTGAGAGAGGAAGCCTTTCCTCCCACCCTTAGGCTATGTTGTAGTATGCCTTTCTACAGCATTCCACCCCCGTTCCAAGCCATGATACCATAAGCGATTGATTCAGTTGACTTACGAACTAGGAAAATGGTAAAACCGGTCTCTCTAGTTACCTTCAAACCCTCTCCCTTTGGTCGAGCGGGCTTTTCGCCTCCTCAATATCAATGTCTGCCTTGATCTAGATACCCATCCTAGGATATTTCTACTTTTGTTAACATTTCGACGTGTCCCATATGACGTCGTAGGAGGGAGGGTGATGGTTCTAAGTCTGGTACCTTTTACATTCATCCAATTGGCCAGCCTCTTATCATTATGTGATCTGTCTCTCCTTCCTGTTTCTTATGCGGCTCCCCCGCCCGCCATAGTGTTGGGAAATGACCTCCTATGTTAGATAAAATCTCTAATTCCTCAAGTTTGTGAAAGAAAAATTTGATTTAGGTCCCCAAACCGACCACTCAGGGCCAATCCGAAAATTCAAATTTGGATGCGTTTGAATATCTACGTATTAACAAATTGTTTATTTCTTTCTTTTTCGAGTAGAGAGAGATCTATATCTCTAGTTCGTAGAGAGGAACTTATTGAATCCATATCACATCATCAAATAGTGTCATAAATGTTTACAAAATACAAAATACATCACTCACAGGCCAGTGAGTCCCCTCATCCCTATAGGTACAAAATGGGTACCCCCTACTCTATACAAAATGGGTATCAACTAACCTATACAAAATGGGCCTGCAAGCCTATACAAATACATAACTCGACACTCATGGTGCCCCCATAGCTCCCCCCCAAGTGCTCTATCAGTTACAGGATCCCCACCAACTGGGGGCCCTCTCAATCCAGGGGGCAGTCGACCAGTCATCGCTTCCCCCGTTACATCTGCCTGACAGATCAGACTCTGCCACTCTGAAGGTATGCCCACACACTGATCCAGGACCTACTCATCCTAAATGTGGGCCCACATCACCTCTGGGACACCCTACAACACCCACTCGAAGTGGTGCCGCAAGTCGTCCAACATCCCTTCGGTCGCTCCCTGCAGCTCATGCGTTGGTCCCGCACTAGAATCATACAGTCTCCGCCTCTGTCCTATCGATGGTGCATGTGTTGGCCCAAAACCAACATCATCATGTCTGCTCCTCTTTCCTACCCATGGCTCTACATGTGGTGGTCGCACTGGTCCCTAACGAGCCGACTCCTTGACCATCTCTGCCCCGTGGCCTCGAGTCCCCACATTTGCAAAAAAAAACAAAGGTAGAGTCAACATCCATATATACATGTATAATCGTATTCTACTTTATCAAAATAACAAAACATAAATACACAAACATACCTCTTTTATCCCAGTCCTCCCTAGGAGGCAACATCATGTCAGGGTCATGTCGGTAGTCCATACCACCATATGGGTGTCGTAGGATCAGTTGTGTCATATGTCACCACATGCGTGAAACCGTGGCCGTGAAATAATGGCCACCCTCTCCTCCCCCATGTTGAGCCAATACATGGTCCCACCACATTAGACGTGGCTCTCGCGGCCCTACTTTAGGCACCAACAAAATCCTAGGGTGAAAATGGGGCACCCTCTCCAGAAACCACGCCACCAGGATGGACCCAAATGCAAAGTCACCGGAGTCAGTGGTATAACACTGGTGAATCTTCCCCATCATCTTGGAATGAAACATCATCCCCCAGGAAAAATGGTCCCCATCGAGGACCCTCTCCATGATCCTTGGTTGACTTCCTGTGATCCGCTGAGACGCCAAGGATCCATAGATCCTCACCACTATGGTGGCGATGCACTCTGTCAAGAGCTCATCAATCGCCTCAATACTATTTACTGAAACCGACATCGAGTTCAGTCCCGAGCAGTGGCAATGTGCCAAGTCAACCACTCTCTCATCCCCCTGCAGCTGGGCGTCAGCAGGAAGGGCCATCCCATTGAATAGGAGCCCTGTTATAAAACAGACATCCTCGAAAGTCAAGAATGTCAGTCGTTGGCCTATGACGATGAAACATTGCAAATTAGTGCTCCACATAGCTATACAATACTACAACAGGAACTCCTGCGATCGTATCAAGGGAAAATCAAAAAACTTGAGCAACCCACAGGCTGCCAAGTGTCTTTGAACGCCTGACTACTCTCTCACTTTCTCTCGGAGACACTCTCAGTATTGCTCTCTCCAGTGGACTGGCATAGTGTTATCCAGTCACAAGTTTATCACCTACATCCATACAAAAACACTTGGTCAGCCTTGAGCATCATCCATCAAAAACATCAAAAAATTCAAGCTTTCAAACACCCTTAGGCTTGCCTCCAGTACGCGGTTTTCACCCATATAGGTGTGCACATGTGCACGCCTATTCTTTTCACAGCCACAGACTAATGCACAGCTATCTGAGAAACAGTTGTGCATCAATGAACAACTGTCACCCCGACAGGTGTGCATGCACACATGTCCTCTACACAGCTGCGCACTAATGTGCAACTGTCTGAGAAAAAAAAATTCACAATGCGCAGCTGTCAGCTTAACAAGCGCACATCTCATGCACACCCATATTTCCCTCCCTCGTGCCCCCATGCACGGTTGTGTCAAGAACATCCACACATTATGCGCAGGATATCGAGTTATACCCATGCATCTATGCGCAGGTATTCTTCCTTCTCTCGTGCATTAGTGGGCCCAACCCTAAACCTACCCTTGTACGACAATCTGTAACCCACCTAACTCAATTCTACAAAATTCACACTATGAAGGAGGATGGGACCACTAACCTGACTCTCACAATTCCCGGATCGATCGACTCAAGCTACCATAATCGCCAAATCTCCTCAAAATTCTCTCGTCAAATCACTATAGAAATAGGTACAAATGAGGTGGCATTGTGGGCCCTCCAGCCATATATGGTCCCTTTTGCAAAACTTCCACACTCAGTTACAAGAGCCTTGAGCCTCCATTTTCCGATTCATTCTCAGCCACGGGATCCTGATCCCGCCATCTACACAGTCACATTCCATGGGTCATCATCTGAACTTGGCCCTGGGGGATAATTTTTCTCATGTCATTGTTGGCCCTCGACCAAGTTTTAGAGAACCTTGGTCATGTTTGACCATTTTTGGCACTTCGACAGGCTGGTCGAAGGCGAAGCGGAGATCACGGGATATCGCCCCCTTTTGTGGACTTTTTGGGTTTAGGGTTTATGTAACGGGTATGGGTTGTCATCCCATGGGTTTACCCATGTTTAGGCCCCATTTGTAATGTATAAATAGATATCTAGGCGATGTAAGAAAGTAGTGGAGAGACCTAGTAGAATCGGCTTAGTGCGGAGATAGAGGCTTTATGGATAAAATGTGTTAGGACTTGCAGAGCTAAGTGCAAGTGATTGTAATAAGCTGGTGTGCAGACTATGTAATAAGGCTTTGTGTTGTGACCTAGCTCAGGCAAGGAGGATCTGGTGATGTGCGCACATATCTCCTATCCTATGCGGAGTTGGTATTGTGGTTATGTGCATTGAAAGAAGATAATACAGAGAAGAAGAGTTGGTGGATGTAGCCCCATGCTTGGGGTGAACCACATATATCCTGTGTTGAGATTGCTTTGTGTCATTAATGTGATTTTTGCTTATTTCTGAATATTTATGTATGTTAGATGCATTTGATATAGTATGTTAGTGCTTAATAACTTGTATGAATGTTAGATCTGTTGATGTTATGTGCTAAATGGTCAGATATGCTTAGATCTTGTTGAATATTGCGTTGTTCTGTAATTAGGGTTTTACCTGCGATGTGAATAAAGGGTTAAGGACTAATGAATGTTAACTTCTAAGTGCTCTGTTAAAGAATCGTGATCATAAATATGTGTCCCAACTAGGTTGCAGACACTTGAGTGCTACAACCCCCCTGCCTCTACCTTGGGTGAGACTTCATCTACTTCATAGGTGTTGTCAAAAGGGCCGATAGTTAGGGTTTTTTTGGTGCGTTGTTGAAGCATTGAACCCCGAGTCTGCCCTTGTGCCAACAAATGGTTCCGTTGCCAGGACCTGAAACTGTGATTGCTAGGAACTAAGGAAAAGAGAAATCTTTGTGCGTAGATATGTTGTTGTAGTGCGTAGTACTCTACTTGACTTGTGAAGCTCTATGCTAAGAAGAGAAGACTGATTTGAATAAAAGAGGTAAGATCTTAAAGCTTTGTGCTCAGATAAAGGTAAGATAAGTGGAAATTTTTGTTTCGAAAGAATGGATCTAGGTATAATTCATAGATTTCGTCCTAGTCTAAAAACTAGGGCACAACTAGAAGAAAGAATATATGATATGAATAGATCTGATAAAAATAGTGAAAGATATGTTATCCCTACGCATAGAAAGAATTTTTGGACTAACAAGTGGATGCAGGACCCTAGAAAGAATTTTTTGCAGGTCCATCACTGTGATCCTAGTACGCAGTACAAGAAACATAGGGGATATTTTAAGAGAAAGAGAGGATTAACTCTTTGTTATAGTTGCAAAATACCAGGACATCTTGCTAAGGAATGTCCTAGTAGAAGTCCTATTTGCCTTTGTTGTAAAGCTACTGGACATGAAGTTTTGGATTTCCCTAGAATGATTGTTAAAGTTAAAAAGATGAACATGAGGCAAGAAAATCATGAGGAAGGTCCAGAGACTAAGAATATGCTAAAGAACCAGAAAGAATCAGAGGCTATATTATTGCAGATGAAAGAAACACTGAATGATCATAGAGATATCAGTTTATCAGAGATTTTAAAAGAGAAAGAGTGCATAGAAACAAGAATAGGAGACTTCGACATAAACTATGTATTGGATGCAGAAACATAGGTGAACATTATGACAGAAAGTACTTGGGAAATCTTATGAAAGCCTACTATGACTCCTTCATTAGGAGGAATAGGATTGTTTAAAGGAAAGTTGATAATCCTATGTGGAAGACTTGCCCATGTACCTATGATTTCTCATGGAACATCGACAGAAGAAGAATTTGAGGTCATTAAGCTTGCTGAGAACAACGCTCCCTTTGCACTTTTGTTAGGAAATACTTGGATCAAGAGAGATCAGATCCAAAGGAGAGAATAAGAGGAAGCTATCGAACAGGAAAAGAAATAATTAAGGGATTCCATGGCTAAGAGAATATTGCACTTAATAAAAGAACAAGAGGACATGTCAAAGAAACTAAGGTCCAGAAAATTAGTTGTCGAAGTTGAAAGAACACAAGAAGTCTTAAAGAACCTATCCATGTAGGAGAGTACAGCACCTACTCCAGAAGAAGTAAGAGAAGAATTATTATCCTTGAACCTTGTGAAAGATCCTCAACAGTGCGAAGTTACTATGCTAAGAAAAGATAAGAACAATAATGGAAAGAGGAATCCAGATATGCGGATCACAGGAAAGAAAGCTAGAAAGCTTAGTAAGAAGAAAGAAAAGCTAGAAAAATTGCAGGAGGTTCCAGAGATGACTTCGCAGAAAGAAGACTTGCAGAACTTGAACCTCGTCGGAATAGCAGAACAGAAATGACTGGCACTTCTCCACGGCGAGGCAATATGACCATTGGAGGTGTCCTAACCGTTAGAACGACGCTCCAGAACAGCTAGAAACATAGTTATTGTTGTAACGTTCTCCATTGGACCGTTGGGACCACGCCATAACTAATGGAATTGTACTGATTGAGGCATTCCTACCCGCTGAAAGAGTCCATTACGACGTATTCTATTTATCCCGTTGAGCGTTTCACCAAGGACACTTTCACGAATTGTGATTATCCAAGCCCACAGAGAACTAATCGCTTTCACGCAATGCTTATTGTAACCTCGCCATTTGTTATTCTACCTTGATTGTTTATTCATCGACCCGAGATATCTGATCCCAAGCGTGTATGTCGAGTGACCTTAGCGCAGTAGAGAAATCTGTCGAAGAAATCCTAATAAACCTCATGGCTGAGAAGATCTTGTCCGCAGGAGTATAGGCCTTGTCAACGAGAGGAGTGCAAGCATCTCGATCGAATGCACGTCGATCTGGGCCCTCCAGAACTGCGACAGAGAAGAGAAGCAAGCATCGAAATGACTTGGCATATGCGAATCTCATCCCATCAATCCTGTACGACTATATCCCACCTCTGGTTGGCGTGGTTAGTCATGATAGTGTCCCAAGGAACTTCGACTATACACTGATTACTGTGTACCTCCCAAAGGGGATACGCGCAGTTGGACTGCAATTAGGACATATTATGACGCTGAATATTAGTGACTTCCACTTAGGAGACCGCAATAATTATGGCATGCTTGCACCACACAAGTACTTGACCAAGAAAATGGGGAAGAACTTGAAGATAATCCCCTAGCCATGGACTATGGATATCGTGAGGTCCACCATTCTTAATGTGATGAAGATACCACACTTCGGAAGACATCAGGAGGTTAATGTGTGCATTAAAATCCTCTTGTCATTCTACGATGGTGGTTACCTGTGGTTGGATCGGTGCATCATAGTAGATCGGGCGTTGATCCATCAGATCACTGGATTAAGCATGCAAGGACCAGATCCCCATGACTTTTACCCAGTGAAGGTTGCAGATCGTGCCCTGGCACAGTGCATAAAAGAAACCTACAGCGATGTGGAGAAAGGGAAGTAGGGCTACAAGGTAGCCTCCATCCAAAATGGCACAGTGCGCCTAGCTTGCCAGTTGATAGTTTGTAAGATCGTCAGGAAGAACAAGCCAACGCATGTCACGAGGTTTGTCGTCGACCTCACAGGAAAATGCGTCGAAGGGATGCAAATGAACTGGGCGAGCTACCTCGTCAACCAGTCAGGGAAAGACTATCGTGAAGCTCGGGATCAGGGCTACGAGTTTCATTTTAGCTGGTTGTTGATTCTCATTGCCTTCATTTCTTGGGAGATGCCGGAAGGAGCGACCTTCCCTAAAATTGAGTCGTCTGAACCACTAGCTGCGAAGTTCACTACACTATGGTATTTGAGCGACATGGTGAACCGATGGTAGTCAAATGCGGTGTTCCACACCTATTATCTACAACTAAAGAGGGCCATTGAATATTTCTCTTGCATGATGTCGAACACTCTACACAGGTTCAGGCCACTTGTGAAGTTCTACGCAGATAGGCATTTCATTTATATCATTGCACGTGGAGATGAACACAAAGAAGAGCTCTAGTCCTATTACAAACTCACGGAGGAGGAAATAGAAGAAATAACCAAGGAATGGCCTACAAATCTCGTTGCACCAGTTGACCAAGTAGAACTCTCCAAACCCGACCTCATCGGAAGCCCTATGGTCACTCACGAAGAATATGATGCACCCAGTAGCAGCAAGAAGAAAAAGAAGGAAGAGGTACAGGAATTGAGCAGCACATCAAAGGAAACTACACCAGATTCACCTGAAGGAGAAGGAGGTGACAAAGTAGACAAAGAAGAGAACGAAGGGGAAGAAAACAAACAGGAACATGGCAAAGTAACAATGCCTAAGGATCCTATCACGGAGGTTGAGACATCCAAGAAAAGAAAGGGTTCCCCGCAGAAACCTTCATCATGAAAGAAGTCAAAAGACAATAAACCTCCATTTCATACTGTGCTCACGATAGATGATATTGACCTCATCATCGACGTTGTATCATATACCTCAGAGAACATTTTGCAGTGAAGCGAATCCAAACAGGATAAAATGTTTGACAGGATCGAGGTGGAGCTCAAAGCGGTACAGTAGGATCTTTATTCGAGCCATGCAGTGTCTACTAAATTAGGAGATGAGCGTACCCAGCTATGCATATTAGCAGACTCGACCGAGGCTCACCTTCGTCGAGTCCAGAGGAAAATTAGCAGGTCACGGAGGCATTAAAGCAAGCAAAAGAAGAATCCCTAGAGCAACATCTAATTGCGCAGCAAGAGAAAGATGATGTCTAGGTGAAGTTTGCAGAGGATAAAGCGCAAATCTAGAAGGAAAAAGAACAGTTGCTCACAAAGAAGATGGGAGTCAAGGAGGCAGTCACTAGAGAACTTTGATCTATGTTAGGCCTCGCACAGATAGAAGAAGACACACTGGAGATTCAATTGGAGAAGCTCATTGAAGCTATTCAGCAACTTCAAGCAAGAATGGCAGAATTGGAACTACAAACCGTGCCAAGCACTCCGCGGGAAGTGCGAGATCAGAGGGAAGAAACTGCTCGGAGTGTAGTAGAAAGAATCAAGGCATTGGCCTTAGAATGAAATAAATTAAGAAGTCGAAGTGCGCAGACCTACGTGTGCCTTGCAGAAGACCCAGAACTAAGGACATTGGAGTCATAGCTCCAAGAGGCAAAGCAATAAGAAGTGACAGTACAAGCACAGCTGAAGCCGTGTTGGTTGTGGAGCCTGATTATCTTCCCAATTTAGAGGTCTTTTACTTTCAGTCGTGTTTATACCCCATGAAGTATTTACACCCCAGAAGTATGTACACTCTTCCACGCAGGGGAGTACAGAGGGGGGGTAGCCCCTCTACAGGGTCCGGGGGGGATATCCCCCCGGCTGGGGGGTTTGGGGGCAAGCAGGCCCCGGAAGCAAAAATTTCCTTGTAAAAGTATATTGTAATTTCATTGTAAATCTGGACCGTTCATTATAAGGTCGCAGATCTAACGATAGAGATTATGTTAGGGTTTTTTTCCCTAGAAAGCAACCCTCTTTTATGAGGGAAATGTATTGCGGCTATGTAGGTTGGTGAGTATTGTATTCTGAGAGAGGAGACTGTGAGAGAAAGAAGAGAAAGTTACAGCAGGTTTTGTTGTAGTTTGTATCCCTTCATTTTGCTGGATAATAATAAAGAAAGGACCTGGCAATTTCTCTGGTGGACGTAGCCCACACTGGGTGAACCACGTAAATCTGTGTCTCTCTTGTATTGTGTATCTATTGTGTTTTGTTTCCGCATTTGTTTTATTGTATTGCTCCGCGGTCCTGTTTTTCTAACAAGCCGCTGTCAACAGTCGAGAGTATGAAAAGGTCCCAGGAACAATGCATTGTTCAGCAACAGTTCCATTCCATCCAGAGTAAATTCATGGAAGTAACCTAGAGGCTACAGCCAATGCAGGATGAAGCCTGCACACTTTTTTAAGAGATTGAGGGACAAGATGGACAACTAGAACAACTAGTCACCATGATGGAATAGTGATTGGAAGGACCGATGACCGAGAAATTTATTCAGGAGTACGTCGAGTAGGAAGCTCGGGCAAAGCAGCAGGTCGAAGCATCTCTAGCCAAGATCGAGGCCTTCGAAGCAGAGTTTCCCAGATCAGAGTGACTCTGGATGAGTCACAGGTGAGTGTTGGGGGTCTATTGGCTCTCGACCACGTTTTAGAGAACCTTGGTCGTGTTTGACCATTTTTGGCAATTCGACAGGATGGTCGAAGACAAAGTGCTAGGCAAAGCCGAGATCGCGGGATCTCACCCCCTTTTGTGGACTTTTTGGGTTTAGGGTTTATGTAACGGGTATGGGATGTCATCCCATGGGTTTACCCATGTTTAGGCCCCATTTGTAATGTATAAATACATATCTATGCGATATAATAAAGTAGTGGAGAGACCTAGTAGAATCGTCTTAGTGCGGAGATAGAGGCTTTGAGCATACTATGTGTTAGGACTTGCAGAGCTAAGTGCAAATGATTGTAAGAAGATGGTGTGCAAACTATGTAATAAGGCTTTGTGCTGTGACCTAGCTCGGGGAAGGAGGATCTGGAGAGGTGCGCTCAGATCTCTTTTCCTATGCAGAGTTGGTATTGTGGCTTTGTGCATTGAAAGAAGATAATAAAGATAAGAAGAGTTGGTGGACGTAGCCCCACGCTGGGGGTGAACCACGTATATCATGTGTTGTGATTTATTTCTGTCATTAATGCGATTTGTGCTTAGTGATGAATATTTATGTATGTTAGATGCATCTGATATAGTATCTTAGTGCTTAATAACTTGGATGAATTCTAGATATGTTGATGCTATGTGCTAAATGGTCATATATGCTTAGATCTTGTTAAATATTGTGTTGTTCTATAATTAGGGTTTTACCTATGATGTGAATAAAGGGTTAAGGACTAATGAATGTTAACTAATAAGTGCTATGTTAAAGCATTGTGATCACAGATCTGTGTCCCAGCTAGGTTGCAAAAACTTGAGTTCTGCAACCCCCCCTGCCTCTACCTCGGGTGAGACTTCATCTGCTTCGCAGGTGTTGCCGAAAGGGTCGGTAGTTAGGGTTTTTTTGGTGCGTTGTTGAAGCGTTGAACCCTGGGTCTGTCATTGTGCCAACAATCACATTCAGGTATGCATGCTCATGTTCGAAATTATCAGATAGTTGTTATATGTTCTTTATCATTAGATATTGTTCACGTCGGGTATTTGGTTTTTATGTGTGCGGGTACTTGGTCATCACAATGACATGGCCCCTTCAGCTATATGTTTGACACTGGCATGTAATTATTCCCTCTATAAATCAATTACATCTCCCATTCAAACCCTCTGACATTTACCTTTAGGGTCCTCACACCCGAATCTATAGTACCATCACCTCTGTTACATTTTGGTACTATCACCCGGTAGCACTCTCCCCCACATGAGTTGTCGCATTCATAGTTCCCCTTGGCAACTTGACACTCATGTCGATTTCACCCCCTAGGGATGGGAGTCTCGATAGTCTTATGCACTTCCAAGAATAAGCCACATACTTCTTCTCATCATATAGCTAGCTTTCCCAATGGTCTCCCAGGTTCTATCAACTTGGTTCTATTGACTGCACCCACGCAGTATCATTAGCCATCCATCTCATGCACCATCAGTTTTATCATCTGCAAATTCCCCTCCATTCATTTACCTCATACAAAAATCCACCCATGGGGCCCCCCACCCTGCACCATTTCTCCTTCACAACTTGCGCCCTCACAAGCCAAGCCATCTTGCACTGGGGCACCCATTTTTGTATCTATACACTCATCCCAAATTATTCTTTATTTATTTGGTAATTGTAAAAAGCCTTTGTTTCCATCATTTATTTCTCTTTTTGTCATCACCCTTGATGACCCTATTTTCCCGACAAATCAACCCATGTCACCCTTGGTTGGAGCATCCACTCTCTCTCTTTATTCATACATCGTTCATAAAACCTGAGTATCCCAAGTCCATGTACCATGATCTCTAAGTTTATCCACTTTTTTAGCCTCTGGCACAGTTTAACCCCATATATAGTCATCCCCATGACACTAGATACAGTTTTACGGTTGATGACAATCCCCCTTCACAATTCCCCAACCAAGGGAAATCTTGAGTCTCACTGCATCTTGACTTCGTTCATGTTACCTATCAGTACCCAATCTCATCTTAGTGGATTTCATGAATCCCTTTTATTCTTGGAGTCATGTCTCCCTTTCTGTCGACATCGGCATAGTTTCCAGAAGGGCAATAGTATCTTGACTCTCATTACCTTTACAATGAGGAGTGTCGGAGGACACAGAGAGAATCATCACTGCTCTCTGATTCCATTGACCCCCATAAGATTCGACTTCATCAAACTCTCATGTTATGGTGGGTCTTATTATGTGACTATTGCAGTTATTTCATATCAGCCAAAGACCTCTGAATTCGTTAGGCCATCAATGCCTATGAGCCATCGAAACTTCTTACAGACATCCTTGCCTCACTTCAGAGTATGTTCACCATTCAAAACTGTCACCTACCGTTATCAACTACCCTGGAGGGCGTTGCAGTTATCTACACCAACATTTTGGTTATCATCTCACATTTTAACTTTCAGTTATTGTCTCACATTTTGGTTACGTGACACGAGCATGGGGCATGCCCACCTCGCTTGTACATAGATTTTATTTTTTCTCCCTAGAGAAAGGTTTGGGTCCCACAATTTCCCCTCTCTCTCAGGTGGATCGTTCTTGTAATTCCTCTCCACACTCTTCATTACAATGGCACTCTCAGTAAATGAAACATTGATGTATTTAGGCTATATGTATGCTCCTAACCTCACACATAAGGGGGCATCTGTTATCACTGAAATATTATCCACAACATCGCATGCAAATGGTTACAGAAACACAATAATGTCAAAAACAATTAGTTCACCTGCAACACTAAAATACATTTCAAAATAAATAAATAAAAACTATACAATTGGAAAACAATTGACATGCACAAATTCACCAAAGGAAGTGTGTGCACAATGTGCGGGCCAAAAAATCCCTCAGAGTGCACAATGCACAAAATGTGCGACTGTGTACGAGAAAATCTGTGCACTCTTGTGAATAGTGAATTCATGGTTCTTGTTGCCCCCCCAACCACTTATGGACCAGCTCCCAACCCGATTTGACCTCCATATCTGAGCAAAATCCGAATGGTGGGCTAGTCAAGGACCAAAGGGTTCTCTAAAAGGCCCCTTGTTCACTCCAAGAACCAATTACATTTTTCCTTGAAGAAATGCTATAAATAAGAGTCATAGGTGCACTAAGAAACCAAGATCTTCATAGTATTGTTATGATGCCTCAATTCTCCCTTGGGAATCCTTTTTTCTCCTTGGATTATTCAAGCATCATTGCAATAGGACATTCCACTCACCTCTTGAGGGAATAGGCATTGATTTTCTTCACCATTTTCCATTTTCCTTCCATTGTAAGAAGAGCTCTCCATTAGGGAACTCAAGATTCGTCCCAAGGAGGAAGAGGGGACTCATAAGTCCTCATTTTTTCTCTAACGTGTTTTTCCTACTAATATGTTGGTCCATTGGTAGAATTATCTTGGTCATTGGTTGATTATTCATGGTTCTAAGTTTCTCATGCATTAACTTTTATTTCTTAGTTGTTTTAGTTTGTTTCTTTGTTTATTACGTGTGTTTGGCTTGTTTAACCCACTCATGAATTTATGTCTTATCTAGCAAGCCCAACTAGACATGCAAGTGTTGTTGTTTTTCTCACCCAAGTGAAAAAACCAACACAACACAAAGGGTAAATTTTCATGTCGAGTGTGTGGTCCTAGGATGAAATCTCGTCATTTAACAATTTTCGGAAATCAGATGGTTGATGAGTATAGGCACTTTCTTCCTAAGAACTATAGTTATCAAACTACCGAGAAAGAAAAATTCAATGGTAAATAAGAGAATGGAAAAAAACCACAAAGAATGGCAGCTCACCTATGGAAGTTGGAATATAATAGAAATCATCAAGGTATGCAAATTATTTATGTACCATATATATAAATATTATGAAATTTTTTTCAATGAATTTTGTTTAGCGCGGTACCTAACTATATTGATTAATTAGTGTTAATGTTATTTTGTTTATGTTTCATGAATGTCATTAAGGCACGAATGGGCTTCCACGAGGAATGAAAATTTACCCCATACAATTTAGTAGGTTTCCCTACTATGAGCACCTACAAATAGTTCATTTGTTTGATACAATGCATATCGGGAAGAATATAACATAATTGTTATGGTGAATCTTAGATGGAAGGACTAACAAATAAATAATTGGAAATATTTGTGGTGACATCCAGGAAGCTAATCATGAATTGTGAAGTGTGATTATAAATTCTAATGGTGATGGCCGAGAACAAAATATTAGTCTTCCATGGTTATTGACAGAGCAACAGGATAGGATTCTGGCATGATTTCACCAGGAAGTACAGAAAGAAAGGGACAAATCCTGGCATGAAAAACATATTAAAAATAAAATATTTAAGGAGGGAGACCTAGTTCTTCTCTATGACAACAATTTTTTGCAACATCTTGGTAAGTTTAGGATGCATTGGCTAGGGACATATGAAGTAAATATTGTCACATATGGGGGATCCTTGCAGCTAAATGACTTAGGAGGAACATAACTAAAATGAATGGTCAATGATAGTCGACTGAAGTTGTACAGGGATAGTCGACCTACTAACTCTTAAAATTTACAGCGCAATAAGAAAGTTGTTGACACAGGGGCAGACCCAGGGTTCAACTCTAACAGCAAACCAAAAAAAACCTAACTACTAGCCCTTTCAACAACACCTGTGAAGCAGGCGAAGTCTCACCCGAGGTAGAAGCAGGAAGGGTTACAAGACTCAGGTGTCTGTAACCAAGCCGGGACACAGATCTGTGATAATAACACTTCGCAGGGTATTCTAGAAATACTTAGAAGGTGATATGCATTAATTCATTAGCTTCATTAACATCACAGAACAAACCATAAGACAGATCAGCACAGTAACAATAAAGATACTTCAATCACTTAGCACACAGCACTGAGTTAGATCTAACATTCATTCATTCTTAACACAAATAAGAACTAAGCATCAACATATCTATCTAACATACATAATAAGCAAAGAACTGAGCAGATTCATAACATAACCAACAAAGAACAAAGAAAACCAAAGACACAAGATATACGTGGTTCACCCTAGTGTGGGGCTACGTCCATCAATTGCTTCGTCTTCTTTATTATTCTTCAATCTCTTACATTCATCTGCTCTGATGCACTAAGCCACAGAGCCAAGCTTTGCATAAGCTAGGAGATTTGCGCATTGCGCACCAGATCCTCCTTCCCAAAACTAGGTCAAGGCATAGAGCCAACTTCTCTATTGAGCACAGAGCCTTGCATATGCATTTTGTGGCACAAAGCAACCTAGAACTACTTGCACTTAGCCTTCCGATCTATATTCTATTTTTTTCCTCCTCTTTCTACATTACATTCTTACTTATTTATACTCTTACAATAAGGCCTAATCATGGGTAAACCCATGGGTCGACATCCCATAACCCATAACACGGAAAATGGTTAATCGATCAAGAGACTGCATAGAAACCCATGGGGAAAATTGACCATTTTGAGGTATTCATGGCACAAATACCCACCAAGGCATTATACGAACTCCAGGACAGTATAATGTAAGAAGTACAATCTAGAGCCTGTTCGACAAAATGGGTATTCCAACAGAGGATGAACACCTTCAGTAACCACTCACATAACCAGATCAAAGAACAACACACCAATGTTTTCATGTGGTAAAACCCCTACGAGGAAACATCCATGGCCCCAACCAACGTGACCACTTGGAGCAGTTTATTAATGCAAAGAAAAAGATTACAAAGAGATTTTACAAGAGAGTTTCTCACAATCGATCATCGACAAATGACCCTCCATGCTCTTTAAATAGAGATCATGGACCAAATGGGTGTTAAGCCATAGATCAATGGCCATTAAGATCGAGGAGAGTATGAATAGTCGGATCACTCTATGTCGGGAACATATCGTGATCGTTGCATTTCCTAACTACAAATGCATACTAAAGAAACACACTAGAAAACACACTTTTACCTAACG